>OY728147.1:75792135-75943856 GCA_963277665.1 Viscum album | reverse complement strand
ATAGAGACAATATGGCCTAGACCCATGTGGTGTGTCCTGATTATGTCACTGCAGAAGTTATTTGGTTGTTTGTAGCCCCTTTATTAGAACTAGGAGTAGGTTCTTTTCTATCTTTTTTCTACGATCCTAGGGACTGCTCCACTTGTCTTTGTAGGGGAACGCTATTGGGAAAAGGGGGGTTTTGTGGGATGGTCTAAGATACTTGGGATTAGGTGGAGAGTTCTCCTGACGGCTTCCTATTTTTTGTGGTTTCTATATTGTTTTTGTTTTCTACTATTTTGTTACTATGTATTTATGAGCATTGATTTGTTTTTATCTTTTACTGTGATTTACACCTAAGAAAGGTTGTTTTATTTGTAGGTATTTATATGCTCGGGATTTTTGTTTCTAATGAAGATGAAGTTAATATAGGTAAGATCTATTTAATGTTGATGGTTAGATAGTTTAATTTATGATCATGTTATAGTATTCTAGTAGTAGATGTGTATTATGGGTAAAACATGTGCCACTATTGGCACATGCTAAGTGGTATTCATGTTGGGTGAGTACTTGTAGACTTAGGGTTTTAATTTTAAGAAACTCTTCCCACACTACTGATAGGTTAAGGGTAGTTAGGTTGCAAGAACACCATAAGTGTTAGTTTTCTTTTTAATTTTGGAAAAGGTGGATATTTTTTGGTTTAATTTTCCAAAAATTAAAATACCATTTTCATGAAAAATTAATTGTTTTTATTATTATGAAATTTATGTGAGTTGTGGGATTACACTTGGGTATTCTGTTCATTGGAACCCATATTGGCGAATACCGGACCATTGCGTGGCCTGCCTACTGGGTTGTTCCCTCATCCCTCTATTGATGTTCTACTTCACTCACTGTTTTCCACCTCGGTGATCTGCTCATGTTGGCCATTGATAAACCATGATATGATAGATATGGATTTTCATTTTGTATTTCTCAGTGATCCTACCCACTTCCACATGTTTACCCGTTCCTTCCGCGTGTCCCAGATATCTCGGGATCTGTTTCGTCTTCTCGGCTTTGTGATCCTTCTGATCGCCCTCATCTGTCTGCCTGTCCCCTTGTCTATTGCACATCAAGGCATCACCTTGCCTCTTCTATGCCCTTATAGTGTTTATGAAGTACTTTTAATCTATAGTGGTTCTTCATCTTTGGAATCGTCCTTCAAAGAGATGAGAGAGTGAAGGGACGCTAGTACTTTGTTACCTGGTTCATTTCCCTCTTGGTGTTCATCTTTTAGAGAACAGAAACATAGGATCTGTAGTGGTATACATCAGTGACCTTGAACACCCCCTGTTTCGGTTACCAGATTTTGTGGAGGCTTCGCCCCTTGCAAGTCTTGTCCGGCCTACATTCTTTAACAAGTTTCTGCTACAACAGTGTTCTCCATCCCCCTTCTTGGGTTCTTAGTGTAGGCTAAATATTTGTACGTCTTTACTTTTATTTCTTTTGTATTCTATTATTTTTCTTCTTCTTTATTTTCCCGGTCGGAGTTTCAGGTTGGAGTGTGATAGGAAAACATGAGCTGGGAAAGAGGGGAGGTGTTACTGAACAATAAGGGTTTCTATTGGGGAATTTTTTGTAACTACATGGGGGGCCATAGGGAATATGTTGGGATCCTGAAGGAATATTCTTAGGGCCCATGGCTATTAAATGAGGTTGTTATAGAGTGTCCCAAAAAAGTAATATGATAAGGAATAAAAGTGGAATATGATGGGGGTCCACTGGTATTTAGTAGGGGAATGTTACAAATTGGATGGGCTAGAGAGAGTGGAGGGTAGACTATACTACGACCTAGTGTCTTGGATCAGGTTGGGTTCTATCTCACCTAAGGGGGATAGAGCTACTATAAATGTCTAGTTAACTCATTTTACTCTCATCCTTTACCATTTTAATACATTAAAGTGCCTCTGAGGTGTTGAGTTCTTATCAATTTGGTCTGACCTACCCTTTACCCCACCTTCCTTGTGATGAAACCCCTCTCACAAACCTGGAATCGATATTGACAATGACTCACACTAAGCAGGATGAGTTCCGATGATTTATCACCTCCGAATTGGTGAACCTTCTCCACCTCATCACTTCCATGGTTCATCGCTTAGAGAGAGCATTGTTTCTTTCCAAGGACCTCTTTCCCTCTCCTTCCAACCTGTCTTCCTTCCAAGTTTTACATTCCGATTCTCTTGGAAAATCCTCTTGGGAGCCTGTCATTTCCACGAGATTGACCACTCACTCAGAGAATGAAGCACCACCAATTCTTGAACCGTGGGAGTCCCGACCCAGTTCTAGGGGGCTAACTAGTTTAGTGTCACTTGCACCAATATATCCTATGATGCTATTACTAGCACTTAACAGTCCAAATAGGTCTGTTAAACCTCTTCTAGAAAATTATGGATTTCACCTAGTTCCTACGGACATGGGCTAGCCTAACACAAAAGGGGTCACTTCACCCCTTCTACCTACTGATGTTGCACATGCTATTGGATGGAACTCACCATCAATTTGTAATCTTCTATATTTTCCATGTATTATTTTTAAATATTATATAGATTAATTTTGAGACTAGGTGCTGAGACGACGTGTGATTCTGAGACCTGGTGTGTCTAGAATAAATGTTTGAATAATATTAAAATATGAAATAGGACACTCACATAGTTTTCTTGAAAAAGTGGAATAACTTCTAAATGGGTGTCTGGATCAAAAATCCAAGGGCTCTGTAGTGTTTAGATCAACGGATTTACCCTTGGCATAGCTTAACATCAGTCGGCATGGGTAAACTATGAAAAGTAGTTTCAATCTTTTTTAATGAATAAAATAAATTGAAGATTTATTTTATTTTCTCTATTTCATCGACATAGCGATACAGGGACACTTCTTCTTCTAAGTAATCCTTTAGGCAGGGATCCAGGGTTATAATCATAACCCTGGAATTCTTTGGAGGATCTGGAGAGAAACCCTGGAGAATTTCTCTCAATGGTGACGATAGAGACTTGGATTGGAGATCGTTCTTGAAAAATCTCACCAGTGGAAATCGATACT
This sequence comes from Viscum album, assembly GCA_963277665.1. Lineage (NCBI taxonomy): Eukaryota > Viridiplantae > Streptophyta > Magnoliopsida > Santalales > Viscaceae > Viscum > Viscum album. Next base: position 75,940,799 of record OY728147.1, on the reverse strand, counting down.
CAATAGGAAACAATCCAATTCCTGGGTAGTATTCATTATTTCAGATTTCCTTCCCCAATATTAGATTCAAAAAAAAGGGGAGTAACCAATGAGAAGGTTGATCTGCGGTTCGATCATGCTTTGCGGGATGGATTTTTAAATATGGGATTTGTGGGGTTTGATTATTATTTTTATTTTTTATCATTCTTACGAGAATGGATCGAGGCCAAAATGAACAATCTTCCAAAGTTCATTCCTCAAAAATATTCCTTGTTTTTTTCTCCCCCTTGTTTTCTACGCGTGTTCTTCATTCTTCATCGCGTTTATGAATGAATGATCATTGTTCCTTAATTTCATTGCACAACGATCCAAAATTGAAGATCTGACCTCAGGAAGAACTCACAGAGGTTCGGTGACGATGAAAACAGATGAACCAGAGAGAATCCAAAGAAACAATTCTTCAAGCGGTTTGAATTGAAATCAATTTAAACGTTTTTTTGAGCTGATTGAAGGCCTAAAACACCTCAATTCGGTGTTAGGGTGATGAAATGAGCCTAGATCTAGAGTTTTGAGGTGAACAGACAATAGAATTGGAATTCAGAAGATCGGTCGAGGCACGTGGAAGAAGAACTAGACGTTCTGAAAAAACTCGATGAACATAGTGTGTAACCTGGGGTTACATGGCATGTGGACCCCCATTGAGAGGTGTCTAGGGTTTTGGGAGATCATTAAATGTCACACGGCATGTGACCCTATCACATGGTGTGTAGACCCTTCCTAGAGACTCGGCAAGTATCTCAGAAGATACACGAACACGGGGTGGAGTACACGGGTTGCCGACATGGAATGTACTCATCCACATAGCTTGGCATGGACCAAGTACATGGACTACCCCATGTACTGGTACATGGGAAGATATAAATGGATTGACACCGTGTACTAGCCCACGGCCAGAGTACATGGGTGGACCCTAGATGTAAGGACACGACATGTGACTTCTTCTACACGTCGTGTACCCATCTTCTACACGGCACAGTTTGGAATGACACGAGACATTGTACACAAGAAGTACCCGAGGTCACGGGACATGGTGTGTGACCCTACTACACGTCGTGTATTCCTTTCAACATTCCTTGATTCTCTTGTCTTTCTTATATTGGATAAGTTTTTATAGGGTTTGTTCCCTTATCGCTCCCCTGAAGGTAGGTACGAATCATTTACTATTCATAGGACTCTGATCCCTTCCTCGTGACTTCCTAGATTGTGTTGTTGGAATCCCCCGAGATTCCTGGAGAAGGATCCTCTATTCATTCTTCATGCCCTAGGTAAAGTCTTTGGTATTGATGTGACCAACTTCACTAGGTGTTAATCCTCTACATAGCAGTTTATTCCAGATGGAGTTGTGGGTATCACCCCATGACCCTATCTATGATCCTCATATGTGGTATCATATTCTCTTTAGATCTATCATTATATCTCTCTCATGATGGTTCCTAATGAATAGTACTTCTCAGATGAACATCATCGATGCTATCAGACTCAAGAGTGTGTTCTCCCGGATGAGTGCTTTGTGGAATCTTCAAGTTGAATTCCTAGTGTTGGTATGTGGTAGTTGTGACTTACCTCTAGATAATATGTCTTAAATTGAGTATAAATGGATATCATTGTTATATGTGTTGTAAACATATACTATGTAGATATGATTTTATCTTTCCTTTGTCTGTTTCTTTTTAGTTTTGGGGTGTCCTACTGAGTATTTTTATACTCACACCTACATGGGATTTGCCTACACGCATCATTTCTTGTGCAGAAGACCAGCCTTTTGATGGATTCCTAGGTGGACTAGGACAAAACAGTTCTTTGTGAGATCAAAAAGGCCAAGGTGTTCCTACAACTATAGACAGTAGTCCCAGTACCACTTCTCAGAGGTTAGACTTGTGGTTATAGGTTTCTTTTTAATGGGCATGTATTCTTTCATGGTTTACCATACTTTCTTTACTTTTTTTGTACTATGTTGGTTGGGATATAGTGGTATGCATGCTTTTTTTTCATAATGGTTTTTACATTTCATCATTTTGTGGGATTTGAGATGTGTTCATGCCTACAAGTACATATATAATACCTCCCATGTTAGTGACATGACTACTTGGTGATAGTCACCATCCCTTGTCCTATTTGAGGTAGGCTTGTAGAGTCATGGAATGGGCCCCATTGGGACGGGTCATGACAGAGTGGTATCAGATGTGGACGGTTCTACTTTAGGACTAAGATTCTGTGATATTGGTTTGGGAAAATAGTGTTAAGTGTTTCAAGTTTAGATTTTAGGCCAAGGACTCTAGTGTTGGTGTGGGTAGATGATGTATCCATACAACAGGACTCTAATAACATTCTTTTTGACTCAGTACATGAGATCACCAATTGTAGGTAAAATAATGGTACATGCATCATATAGGAATGGGTTATGGTTTCCATGTCTTTCTTGAGTGAGCTATCCAAATATATTCATTGTCTATGGTACATCTTGTTTTCTTATAAGATTCCTTTATGATGCATACCAGCTAATATTCAATAGCTTGATCACCAGGATGACACCCTTAGTGAAGAGGCTTCGATATAGGGATCAGTTCCCCAGATGTTACCTCCAGGTGGTGCACTAGCTATATCACCACCTGTAGAGAATCATGTGGTACCCGTAGTACCAACAGATGAGGAGTGAAAGCTGAGAACACTTCAAAAGTTTCAGAGATAGTAACCCTCAGGTTATGAGGCAAGCCTAACCCTCAGGTGGCTGAGGACTGGCTTGAGGAAGTGATCTGAGTTTTCCATCTAGTCAAGACACCAGCGGATCAGATGGTAGTCCTAGCGGTGATTCTTCTATAGGGTTCAGTATGGCGATGGTGGAGTTTGCCTATCTAGACTCACAACTAGGTGACTCATTCATAGAAAGAGTTCGAGCGTCTCTTTAGAGAGTAGTTCTCACTAATTATGTTGAGTTGTGCATATATAGGAGCTTCTTCAGCTTCAAAAGGGTAGCATGACAATGGTTGATTATTCATCGAGGTTCACCAACCTTTCCTGGTACTCGATTGATATGGTTAGAGATCATTACTTTAGGGATTGTACCTTTGATTGGGGTTTGTGTAGATATATCTGAGCTAGTATCATCCCTCTATGCATTCCGACTTATGTTGGGGTGCTTGAGCGAGCTTTAGTGGTTGAAAGCTTCTTGGATGAGCAAATATAGCCAGTGATTGTCAATAGTGGACGAGAAGGTGTAGATACCTTGACAGCACGGAGTCGACGTTAGTATCATGGATACATATGTGGGATATGTTTTAGAATGAGGTCCCAAGATAGAGTATTTATAGTTCAGGGCTCACAGGATGGGTCCAGTTAGCCTAGGGAGAGACGGTGTTATTCACGTCATGGCATGGGACATCTCACTCAATATTGTCTGAACTGTCATGTTGCTGATAGGGAGATAGTGTATGGACCATCAAGGAAGAGAAAATGGAAAAATTAGGCAGATCCATAGGGTAGTGGACGTGGCAGAGGAGCAGGGAGAGCAGGAGGAGGTGGTTGACATTTTGAGTTGTTACCACCACCACCCTCAGGTGGTCCACGCCAGGATCAGGGAGCTGGAGGACATGGGAGGGGACAACTGCATGCGATCGAGGCATATGAACCAGGGGTATGGGAATGATTCAAGGTACGATATGTGTCTTTTATATTTTATCTATAGTGTGGATAGATAGGTGTTGGTCATTATTTTCTTACCACATATCTTGTTCGAGACCTAGAGATTTTGGTTGAATTGTTGACTTGAACCTTATGCTTGGATACACCTACAGAACAAGACTCAATGATCACACATTTGTGCCAACAGTGTGGCTTGGCTGTTGGAGGTGAGAGTTTCGGTTGGAACATCTTGGGGGAAGTGTTGAGGCCTTATGATGTCATTCTTTACATGGATTGGTTATCCATAGTCCATTCCCAAATTGACTGTTTTAAGTGAAGGTTGTGGTGTCTCCGTAGTGTTGGAATGTAGTTTTCCTTTTTTAGTGAAAAGGAAACTTAGTAAGTATGGGAATGACTCATGCATAGGAGTTTGTATCCAATTACCCATTAGTTGGCTATCCTAACCCTCAGTGCAGCAGATGTTATGAGCTTCTAGTTTCCAATGGTGGTGGCGTAGTACGATGATATCTTTACTAAAGATGTTATAGGATTACCTCCCTACTGGGAAATAGAATTCTTTATTTATTTACACCCTAGGAAGGTACTGATATCTACACCAGAATATTAGATGACTCCTGTATAGCTTTGCAAGATGATAGTGTAGTTGGAGGACTTGCATAGGAAGGGCTTCATGAGACCTATTGTTTCACCCTAGGTAACCCTAGTTTTGTTTTCCAAAAAGGCAAACAAGAGCTTTAGGTTGTATGTGTACTACTGATACTTGGACCAAGTGATAATGAAGAACAAGTATCCACTACAGAGGATCAATGACCTCTTCAATTAGTTGATAGGGGAACAATGGTTCTCAAAGGTTGACCTTCGATCAGGATATCACCGGCTACAAGTAAGGGATGATGATATACTGAAGATGGCCTTCAAATGGTGTTACAGTCACTATGAGTACTTGGTGATTCCTTTTTGTGTGACAAAAACCCTAGTAGTGTTCATGGGACTCATGGACCGAATATTTCAGCCTTATTTAGACCGGTTTGTGGTAGTCTTCGTCGATGATATCCTTGTGTACTCGGCGTCTGAGGAGGATCACGTGAGACAGTTGAGGATGGTTCTGGATGTACTCTATGAGTACCAGATTTATGGGAAACTCTCTAAATTCATGTTATGGATTCAACCAGTCCAATTTTTGGGACACGTTATCTCATTGGATGGAGTGGTAGTGGACCCAGCCAATGTTGAGGCAGTGTTAGCGTGGGAGCCACCTAAGAACGTGACGGAGGTGTAAATATTTCTTGGGCTAGCAGGATATTATCAGAGATTTATACTTGATTTCACAAGGTATCAGCATTGATGACAGATTTAACTCAAAAGGGGCAGACTTTCATGTGGCAATAGAAGTTCTAGTAGGCTTTTCAATAGTTGAGGTAGAGTTTGATGAGTGGTTCAATATTGAGTTTGTCGGAGGAGGGTGTCGATTACATAATGTTTGGCGATGCATCAGGGACCAGGATTGGTTGTGTCATGATGTGAAGGCAAGTGGTTATTTCTTATAGTTCACACCAATTGAGATCACATGAGCAGAACTATGTGATCCATGATCTTGAGTTAGAAGTGGTATTCTCCACATTGAAGAAGTGGCGACACTACCTGATGGGTGAGTGGTTTATCGTCTACTCATATCACAAGAGTATCAAGTATATCTTATCTCATAAGAATATGAACTTTATATATAGGTGATGGCTATATTTTCTCTAGGACTGTGAATTTAATATTTTTTATACTCTTGAGAAGGGGGAAGTGGTGTCAGATGCCCTCAATAGAAGATATAGTTCATAGTTGTTGAACAAGGCCTCAAAGCAGTCTGCCTCATTAAAATTATCCTTTTTGTATGGATATGGAGGATATTACCTCCATTCGATGGTTTTTACCCCTCCGCTCTTATATTGAGTCAAGGATTCATAGCTTGGGGATACCGACTGCGAGACCCAATGTGCTCAGATATCCACAAGGCATGGTTCTGATGGATATTCCCAAGAAGGGGAGCATGTCGTTCTTTTCAGAGGACACATAGTAGTACTAGGGGCATTGCAGGAGGAGGTTTTGAGAGAGTTTCATACGTCCCCTTTGGCAGTACATCCAGGTGTGAAGATGATGTACTATAACCTATGATGTTAGTTTTCATGTCCATGAATAAAAAAGGGATTTGCAAAGTTCATTTCTAAATGTCTTACTTGTTAGTAAGTGAAGTCTGAGCACCAGGTTTCAACAGGTTTAGCTCAACCCCTTAAGGTTACAGAAGAGAATTATGATAGAATATTGATGGAATTCATGATGGGTTTACCACTTATGTACAAGGGACATGATGCCATCTAGGTGATCGTTTACCGACTCACCAAGTAATCCCACTTCCTAGCTATCTGAGAGTAGAGTTTAGTAGAGATATTGGGACACCTCTGTGTTTGGGAGATAGTTTGACTCCATGGAGTTCCATCGATGATTATTTCAGATCATGATACTCATTTTACATCCCGGTTGTGGAGGGGATTACATGAGGCATTTGGGACCCAGTTACGCTTGAGAACATCATTTCACCCACAGATGGATGGCAAGACAGAGCATAACATTCAGGTTTCGGAGGACATGTTGTGATCTTTCATGTTAAACTTTGGTCGTAGTTGGGAGGATCAACTACCACTTGTAGAGTTCTCATACAATAACATCTATCATTACACCATTGGTATGATGCCATTCAAGGCTTTGTATGAGTGACCCTATAGGTCACCACTTTATTGGAATGACCCAGGATAGTCAGTACTCATGGGGCCGGAGTTGGTACGAGCTACTACAGAGAAGCTTCAAATCATCCTAGAGTAGATGAAGATTGTACAGAGCTGTCAGAAGTATTATTCTAACAGATGGTATAGGAATTTAGAGTTCAAGTAAAGAGATCATGTATTCCTTTAGTTTTCACCTCGATGGGGATTATGGAGATTTAGATAGGAAAAAAAGTTATCTCTGAGGTTTATCAGATACTACATAGAGTTGGAGAGGTGGCGTACCACTTAACTCTACCTCTTTAGTTAGATTGGGTATATGCCATCTTTTATGTGTCATATTTGAGGAGGTACGTGCATAACTCATCACACGTTATCAACTGGGGAGAGATGGACATTGAGGATGGAGAGACTTTTGCTGAGTACCCAGTGGAGATCGAGTATCGGAAGGAGAGGATCCTTCATGAGTGAGTTACTCCTTTAGTGCATGTTTGGTGGAATCATGGGAATCTCTTGGAGAGAACTTGGGAGCAGGAGGCCCAGATACATACTTAGTACCCATATTTTTTGAGTAGCCCTTGTTTTGGATTTTCAGGGACACAGAGCTCCAAGGTGGGGAGAATTTAATATCCTAGATTTTTCATGTATTATTTTTAAATGTTATATGGATTAATTTCAAGACCAAGCATTGAGATGACATGCGATTTCGAGACCCGACATGTCCGGAATAAATTTTTGAATAATATTAAAATATTAAATATCACGCACATGTAGTTTTCCTGAAAAGGTGGAATAACTTATAAATGGTTTCCCATATCAGAAATATGAGGGTGCCATTGTGTTCAGAGAAAAGGCTTTATCCTAGGCACAACTTAACATCACTGGCACAGGTTGGCTATGAAAAGTAGTTTTAGTCATTATTAAAAAATAAAATAAATTGATTATTTGTTTTATTTTATCTATTTTTTCAATGCATCGATGCTTCTTATTTTAAGTAATCCTTTAGGAAGGGATCTAGGGTTAGTCTCATTACCCTGGAATTTCCTAGAGGATCTATAGAGAAACCCTAGATAATTTATCCTGACGGGGATGAGAGATACTTGGATCAGAGATCGTTCTTGATGTATATTGCCAGCGACAATCAATCATTAACATTGAATAGTCCAATTCCTAGGTAGGATACGTTATTTTGTATTTTCTTCCCCATTTCTAGATTCAACGATGAATACAGACCAACCAACGAATATGTTTATTCGTGGTTCGGTCGTGCTTTGCGGGATGGGTTTTTAATTGCGGGATTTACAGGTTTTGATTATTGTTTTGATTGTTGATCATTCTTAAAGGAACAAATTGAGGCCGGAACGAACAACTTCTAAGGTTCATTCCTCAGATTTATTTCTTGTACTTTTTCTCCCCCATTTTCTATGTGCGTTCTTCGTTCTCCATTTCATTTATGAATGAATGATCATTGTGCCTTCGTTTCTTGGCATAATGATCCGAAATTGAAGATTTGACCTTAGGATGACCTAATGGATGTGCATCGGTGATGATATTGGATGAATCAGATCAAATTAGAAGAAATCGTTCTTCGACCTGTTTGCGTCAGAATGAATTTAAATATATTTTTTGAGCTAATTGAAGGCCTAAAACACATAAATTCGGAGTTAGGGTGATGAAACGATCCTAGATCCGTCGTTTCAAAGAAAATTGACCAAAAAATTAAAATATGGAAGATCAAATGAGGCCCGTGAAGGAAGAACCAAGATTTCTAGAAAAACCTAATGAACATGACGTGTAACCTAGGGTTACATGATGTATAGGCCCTTCAAAAAGACTCAGCGTGTATCTCGATGGACACACAGACACGGGGTGGAGTACACAGGTTGCCTACACAGCATGTACTCCCCCACAAAGATTGGCCGAGACCAAGTACATGAACTACCCCATATACTAGTACATAAGAAGATATACACTGTTTGAAACCATATACTGGAACACATCTAGAGTACATGAGTGGACCCCATATGGAAGGACATAGTGTGTGACTTCTTCTACATGTTGTGTACCCATTTTCTACAGGACACAGTTTGGAATGACATGAGCCATTGTACACAAGAAGTACCTAGGGTTAAGGGACATGGTGTGTGACCCTACTACACATAGTGTATCCCTTTCTACATGGCTTTATCCTCTTGTCCATCGTATATTGGAAAAGTTTCTCTAGGGTTCATTCCTTTATCGCTTCCCTGAAGGTAGGTACAAATCATTTCCTACTCATAAGACTATTATCCCTTCAATAGGACTTTCGAGATAGATTTGTTGGAATCCCCCAAGAGGCTCAGAGCAGGATCCTCTATTCATTCTCTGTGCCCTAGGTATAGTCTTCCGTATTGACATGAATAACTTCATTAGGTGTTGATCCTCTACTTAGCATGTTAATCCAAATGGAGTTATTGGTATCACCCCAGGGACCTGGCTGTGATCCTCATCTATGGTATAGTATTCTCTTCAGATTTATCATCATATCTCTCTCATGATGTTTCCTGATGAATAGTACTTCTCAAATGAACACCATCAGTGCTATCAGACTCAAGAGTGTGTTCTCCTAGATGAGTGCTTCGTGGAATCTTCAAGCTAAATCCCTAGTGTTGGTATGCGGTAGTTGTGAATTACCTCTATATTGCATGTCTTAGATTGATTATATTTGGATATCATTATTATATGTGTCGTAGACATATATTGTGTAGAGATGACTATATATTTCCTTTGTGTATTACTTTGTGGTTTTGGGGTGTCCTACTAAGTATTTTTATGCTCACCCATGCATGAGATTTTTCTACACATGTCGTGTCTTGTGAATATGAGCAAAATTTTGACGAAGTCCTAGGCAGACCAGGACCAGATGGTTCTTTGTGAGATCTGGCAGGCCGAGGTGGTCCTACTACTATAGATAGCAGTCCCAATACCTCTTCTTTCAGGTCAGACTTGTGGTTACATACTTATTTTTGGTGGGATTGTATTCTGGTCCGGTTTACCTTACTTGTTTTACTTTCTATCGTACTCTGTTGGTTGGGATATAGTGGTATACATGCTTTTTTTTCTTAGTGGTTTTTACATTTCATCATTTTTTGGGCTTGGAGATGTGTATGTGTGTACAGGTACATAGGCAATGCCTCCCATGTTATTGATATGCCTAATCAGTTCTAGTCACCAACCTTGGGCCTATTGGAGGCGGGCTTGGAGAGTTGCGGCATGGGCCCCACTGGGACGGGTCGTGACATAATTTCTCCCAACACGGAACTACTTTTCTTGAAACAAGGGATCCATTTTGTCACAGATTCATTCCTTTCGGACTTTCAACTTGAGTGTTTCCATACACGTCCTCCATTTAGATTTGTTGGTGATTAGGCGCCTAACCAGGAAAAGGTAGAAGTAACATTTAATTCATATCCAGCTGTGATTAATCTCACTTATCCCTTTATTATTTCACTACTTGCGGGAGTTACTAATGTTCATTATGGGGTACCCGTGCTAGAAACCATCTCCCACCACTATGGAGGCATGTTAACTAGGGGGTGCACCATATGGAAACTATGATATAGTACGATGAAGAACTGACAAAAATAGACATCAAGTAAGCCGAGAGGAGAATATGGGAGATTGCTTCACATGACTATATGAACATTGCACCTTATCACTACTTTTGGTTCCATGTAACAAGGCTGGTCTGGGAAATTTCTTGGTATGCTGGGTTCGTCCCACTTAGGGGCTACATCCACCACCTTGAGGACAAGGTGGTTTTTCATGAGGGTGATAGTGATAGGAAAACATGGGTTGGGAAAGAGGGGAGGTGTTGCTAGACAATAGGGGCTATTGTTGGGGAATTTGTTGTAACTGCATGGGGGCATGGGGAATATGCTGGAATCCTGAAATAATATTATTGGGGCCCACAACTGTTAGAGGAGGTTGTTATAGAGGTTCCCAGTAGAGGAATGTGCTGAGGAATAAAAGGGGAATATATATGATGGGGGTCCATTGGTAGTTAATAGGGGTGTTATAAATTGGCTAGGATAGAGAGAGTGGAGGGGGGATAGACTCTACTACATGTTGGGGAAGACAAAAAAGTGACGAATGTGCAAAAAAAATCAAAGAGAACAAGCAACGAAAATAAATTTCTTTCCCTCCAAACAAAAATGGATGCACATCGAAACTAAAGAGAGTGTGAAGAATATAAAAGGTTGACACCAGAAAAGTTTATGTCGAAAACCCAATGAGGGAAAAACCAGGGGACCAAGTCCAGAAATAGGAATCTACTAAAACCAAGAGGTAGACGGTAGGGAATCCCCAAAAATGGAAGGATCTAAAAAGTAATATTAAAGAATAAAAACAATGAATCAAAGATGGAGATTAGTAAAAATGATCATTGAAAAAAGGATATCACCAAATGGGTTTTGCTCTTAGTATTTTTTGTGAGTATTTTGAAACCAGGTGTTACCTCTCCTTTGATAAGAAAAAATTTCTACATCAAAATTTGTATCCTTATAAAAATTCATCACCCCAAAATAAAAACACATCTTTGCATTTTCTTTCACTCGATGTGACAATTGAGGAGGCATTATGTGGTGCTCCAATTTGAGGAGGCTCCCAAAAAAATCCCCCTACGACTCAAGTGGGGATCAATACCAACCTTACAATCAGTCTTCAAGTCTCAAATTTTTCTTTGGGTAAACTCCTGGTCAACATGTCAGATTTGTTGTCGTCAGTGTGGATTTTCTTAAGCTCTAATTGTCTCGAATCAAGGATATTGAAGATCCAATGATATTGAACATCGAAATGTTTCAAATTTCCATGAAATGTGTAATTCTTTCCCAAAAAAATAAAACTTTGGATATCATAAAATAAAACATACCTATCCTGATTTAAATTGAGTTATCAAATAAAAGTTTTTATCCATAATAATTCTTTTAGCACCTCTGTAGCTACAATAAACTCTAACTCTATGGTAGATAAATCAACACATCTATGTAATCTAGACTAATAAGACACAACCCCCCTACAAAAGTGATCAAATAGCCTGATACAGACTTCCTCGAATCAATATCTCCTTCCATATATGAATCTCTAAAGCCACAAAGCATAGGTTCCCCTTTACCGAAACAAAATATCATATCAGAAGTACCACGAAGATAAAAAAAATATACTTCACTATTATCCAAGTCTCTCTACCTTGATTAGATAGAAAAAACTGGCCACATCAACTGCATGAGATATATCAGGTCTAGTACATACCATCACATACATCAAACAACAAATGACGGATGAATAATGTATATGTTTCATCTCCTCTCTCTATATTCATCAATAAAAGGTGACTAGATGGTACTGAGCTTAAAATGTAAAGAAATATGAGTACTAACCACTTTCACTCTATCCATAGAAAATCCCCGAAGAAACTTCTCAATGTATCTCTCCTGAGATAACCAAAATTTCTTAGCCTTCCTATATCGGGAGATCAACATGCCAAGAATCTATCGTACTAGACTCAAGACTTTCATCGTAAAGGATTGACAAAGATCTTTATTCAATTTTTCAATTTTAGAAGCATCATGGCCAAAAATGAGTATATAATCAACATAAAGAAATGGTATAATGAAATCATCATCAGTAAATCTTTGAAAAAAAACATAATGATCAGAAGATGTCTTCCTAAAACCCTAAGGAGAAATGACATATTCAAACTTCTTATACCACTGCCTCAGAGCTTGATTTAAACCATACAAACTCTTCTTTAACCTACAAACATGATTTTCTTTACCTGTTTCAACAAAACTCTCTGGCTGCTCTATATAAATCTCCTCCTCTAAATATCCATGGAGGAAAGTTGTCTTCACATCCAACTGCTCAATATATAGATCCAAACTATCATCCAAACCAATAATAATCTGAATGGAATAAATTTTGACAATAGGTGAGAAAATTGTAGTAGTTGGTGTCCTAGAACCAACTTGTTTTACTTTTATTACATGGATATTTAAAGTATTATTACATATTGTTCATTGTTCTGTATGACTATGATATAATAATGACCTAGAGTATTTGTTGCATTGAAAAGGTCATGTCAGTTCCCCACTATGATGAGAACCTTGAAATGATATAACAATATTCTTAAATATAGTTCTATGGTTGGATGACATGCTATTATGGGACACATAGCATGCATGCCATTAGGTGTTAGTACTCGTAAGCAGATGATAATTCTTCTCATAAATTTCGCACTTGGTAATCTCCAAAATAGGAGATTATGAGAATAGACCCGCTAGTAGGAATTCTGCATGTTTTGGTGTCATCAGATATTTTTATCTGCAAGCATGTGTAATGATACTTAGACTTTAATATTATCATTAATATGTGTCACAACATACACACTTTGACTACTGATGAAAACTGTCATGCAGACAGTTGGTGGGAAGTAGGGTATGTTGGGTGCGTCACGAGTGGCATGTTATTAATGGATAAGTCGAGGAAGGATTTGTCCCTTCCATTTATGGAAGTTGATATCTCATCCCTTTGATTGAAATAGAACCGTCGCGCAAAATTCCATGGCCATGGTGTAACGTTGAGTTTATTTCAGGTAGTCAAAGAATGACGTATCAAGCATAAAAGTTGATGACACAATCATGAAACCTTCTTAATGAGATATCGCAACAAAGGGATTATATTACACAGTGAGCATTTGTATATGGATGTCGTTGTTGTGAATTTACATTCTTTCTCTTGGGTTCCTTGACCCATTACTAGACAGTACTCTTGGAATTTAGGCAAGCTCGCCTAATGCCAACGAGAAGGAATCCTAGAGGGTCACACACTATGTGTTTTTGGTGGTCTCAGTTAAATTCTATTTGAATTTAATTAATGGAATAAATATTATTCTCAAGACCATGGAATAGTTTTATTCAAGTTATAATGATCGCATAAACTAAATAAAATTTATTTATTTATTTTATTGAATATTTAATAAATATTTATTTACTAGTTTGTAAATAAAATATTTATTTAAGAGAATAAATTATTTATTTATTTATTTGGGTGTTCAATAAATGTTAGTGGAGTTTGAGCGGACCAAGGTCAGTCCGGTAGCAAAATAATTATTTTCAAGATGGTAAATAATTATTTAACTAGTTGGCACAAATTAAAATAACATTGCTATTATTTTATGACGTGTAATTTTATTTATAATTTCGTTTTGTGCAAGTTGGTGCAGCATAAATAATGACATATTATTATTATTAAATTCATGGGTTTTCTCTAAGTTCATGAATGTATTTAATTTTTTCTATGAAATTAAATATTGTAACTGAAATTCCATGTGTATAAATAGGAAAGTACGCCTATTGTGCCAGACACCACACCACATACCCGGTGAATTGAGAATTGTTGTGACAAATATTTTCTCTCTCGAATCCTCTTCTCTACCCTCTCAAGAACAAGAGACGTTCTTTAAGGCCAAAGAACAAGCGATCAAGAATGACTGACACAAGACACTCGCTTCGCTATGCTAGAACCCGGAGAATGAGAGGTATCGATTAGAGGCCATCGGAGCATGTGTGGATCACTACTAGAGGGATTCTAGTTTAGATCCTTACAAGAACAACAAGATAATCTAGAAGGGTCATTCCGGATGATCAACATCATCAATAAAAAAAATACCAAAGATATAGGTATTATTTTTCTTTATGAAATTAATTAAATTAATTATAAAAATGATGTGCAAGATCCTCTCTAAGGTTTTAGGCCTCTTTCTTCTTTATATAAATATTTGATTATATTCTGTAGAGACTGGTATTCATCGTCGTATTGATCCCAGAATAATCATTGATCATGGTGAAAATCAAAGTTGGGTACCGTCCCAACCATTCTTCTGCTGCGCCCAGAACCTTCAAAGATCTCATCAAAATAAATACCTTTCTTATGATATAAGCCTTTAAAAACTAACATTTCCCTGTATATTGGAATAGAACTGGATTATTCATTTTTAATATGATAAATACACCAATTTTTCAAAGCTCTCATACCTGTCGATAACTTCACTAGCTCAAAAGTCTGGTTGTCATGCTATGATGTCATCTCATCATCTATTGTCGCAACCCATCTATCTTTTTGTTCACTTTCCATTACTTCATCAAAATATTCTGATTCCCCCCCCCCCTTCAGTGAGAGGCACATACTCATCAGTTGAATACCGAGTAGAAATGGTACGATGTCAATATGACCTTTGTAGTGGAACTACGGGTTCATTAAAAACCCCTGGAACCATATCATCAGAAAAAAAGTGCATAAGAAATATCAAATCCAAATTTTTCACCCTGAGCATCATTTTGTACATCAAAGAAATCATCAGAATCAACAATATGAGGTAAATATGAATCAGAACCTGACTCAAGACTAAAAAAACCATCAGAAGTTGGAGAAGTATATTTTTCTCCCTTGTCAATGTCTATAACAGTCTGGTCCTCCTTAAACACTACATCACATATTTTGACAATTTTATTCAAAATAGGATCATAGAACCTCTACCCAAACTCATCATGTCCATAGTCAATAAAAATACACTGGCGTGTCTTATTATCCATCTTGGATCTATTACCTCTAAGCACATGAACAAAGGCCTTGGAACCAAAAACATGCAAGTGATCATAGCTAATATCTTTCCCATACCAAAACTTGTTGGGAGTGTCTATCTGAAAAACACTCGTTGATAATAAATTGATAATATAAGCAGTAGTAAGTAAAGCCTCACCCCAAAAATGTCCATGCAACTTTGATTACGAAAGTAAACAATGAACTCTTTCCAACAAAGTCTTGTTCATCCGCTCAGGTACGCCATTCAACTGAGGTGTCTTCTGATGTCAAATACCTTACTTCCTACAATAATGATCAAATGGACCATAATACTCACCCCCACTGTTAGTGTGAATGCATTTCAATTTCTTGCCTGATTCCCTCTCAATAGAAACATGAAATTGATTAAAAACACTGAGCACCTGACTTTTGGCATTAAAAACATAAACCCAAATCTTACATGAGTATTCATCAATAAATGTCCCAAAATAAATACTGAATCTAAAGGTATTATATTTTAAAGTACCATAAATGTCATAATGTACTAATTCAAGTACATGTGTCTTCTTGTGCGAAGGATGAAAACTGAAACTCACTCTGCTTTATTTTCCATCCACTAGTACTACTATTATATTTTAAAGTACCATAAACGTCATAATGTTCTAGTAGGCTTTTCAATAGTTGAGGTAGAGTTTGATGAGTGCTTTAATATTGAGTTTGTCGGAGGAGGGTGTCGATTACATAATGTTTGGCGATGCATCAGGGACCGGGATTGGTTGTGTCATGATGTGAAGGAAAGTGGTTATTTCTTATGGTTCACACCAATTGAGATCACATGAGTAGAACTATGTGATCCATGGTCTTGAGTTAGCAGTGGTATTATCCACATTGAAGATGTGGCGACATTACCTGATGGGTGAGTGGTTTATCGTCTACCCATATCACAAGAGTATCAAGTATATCTTATCTCATAAGAATATAAACTTTATATATAGGTGATGGCTATATTTTCTCTAGGACTATGAATTTAATATTTTTTATACTCTTGAGAAGGGGGAAGTGGTGTCAGATGCCCTCAGCAGAAGATATAGTTCATAGTTGTTGAACAAGGCCCCAAAGCAGTCTGCCTCGTTTCAATTATCCTTTGTGTATGGATATGGAGGATATTACCTCCATTTGATGGTTGTTACCCCTCCACTCTTATAGTGAGTCAAGAAGTCATAGCTTGGGGATACTGACTGCGAGACCCAATGTGCTCAGATATCCACAAGGCATGCTTCTGATAGATATTCCCAAGAAGGGGAGCATGTTGTTCTTTTCAGAGGACACATAGTAGTACTAGTGGCATTGTAGGAGGAGTTTTTGAGAGAGTTTCATATGTCCCCTTTGGCAGTATATCCAGGTGTGAAGAAGATGTACTAGAACCTATGATATTAGTTTTCATGTCCATGAATAAATAAGGGATTTTCAAATTTCATTTCTCAATGTATTACATGTTAATAAGTGAATTCTGAGCACCAGGTTTCAACAGGTTTAGCTCAACCCCTTAAGGTTATAGAATAGAAGTATGATAGAATATTGATGGAATTCATGATGGGTTTACTACTTATGTACAAGGGTCATGAGGAAATCTAGGTGATCATTGACCGACTCACCAAGTAAGCCCACTTCATAGATATCTGAGAGTAGAGTTTAGTAGAGAGATTTGGACACCTCTATGTTTGGGAGATAGTTTGACTCCATGGAGTTCCATCAATGATTATTTCAGATCATGATTATCATTTTACATCCCGGTTGTGAAGGGGGTTACATGAGGCATTTGGGACCCAGTTGTGCTTGAGAACATAATTTCACCCACAGATAGATGGCCAGACAGAGCAGAACATTCAGGTCCTAGAGGACATGTTGTGATCTTGCATGTTAAACTTTGGTCGTAGTTGGGAGGATCAACTACCACTTGTAGAGTTTGAATACAACAACATCTATCATTACACCATTGGTATGATGCCATTCAAGGATTTGTATGAGTGACCCTATAGGTCACCACTTTGTTGGAATGACCCAGGATAGTCAGTACTCATGGGCCCGGAGTTGGTACGAGCTACTACAGAGAAGGTTTAAATCATCCTATAGTAGATGAAGATTGTACAGAGCTGTCAGAAGTATTATTCTAACAGATGGTATAGGAATTTAGAGTTCAAAGAAAGAGATCATGCATTTGTTTAGTTTTCACCTCGATGGGGATTATGGAGATTTAGATAGGACAAAATTTTATCTCGGAGGTTTATCAGATACTACATAGAGTTGGAGAGGTGGCGTACAACTTAGCTCTACCTATTTAGTTAGATTGGGTACATTCCACCTTTTATGTGTCGTAGTTGAGGAGGTACGTGCATAACCCATCACACGTTATCGACTGGGGAGAGATGGACATTGAGGATGGATAGACTTTTGGTGAGTACCCAGTGGAGATCGAGGATCAGAAGGAGAGGATCCTTCATGAGTGAGTTACTTCTTTAGTGCATGTTCGGTGGAATCATGGGAATCTCTTGGAGAGAACTTGGGACCGGGAGGCCCAGATACATACTTAGTACCCATATTTTTTGAGTAGCCCTTGTTTTGCATTTTCAGGGACACAAATCTCCAAAGTGGGGAGAATTTAATGTCCTAGATTTTTCATGTATTATTTTTAAATATTATATGGATTAATTTCATGACCAATCATTGAGATGACATGTGATTCCGAGACCCGACGTGTCCGGAAAAAATGTTTGAATAATATTAAAATATTAAAGAGCATGCACATGTAGTTTTCCTGAAAAGGTGGAATAACTTATAAATGGGTTCCCATATCAGAAATATGAGGGTGCCATTGTGTTCATAGAAAAGGACTTATCCTAGGCACAACTTAACATCACTGGCACAGGTTGGCTATGAAAAGTAGTTTTAGTCATTTTTAAAAAATAAAATAAATTGAAGATTTGTTTTATTTTATCTATTTTGTCAATGCATCGATGCTTCTTATTTTAAGTAATCCTTTAATAAGGGATCCAGGGTTAGTATCATTACCCTAGAATTTCCTAGAGGACCTATAGAGAAACCCTAAATAATTTATCCTGACGGCGATGAGAGATACTTGGATCAGAGATCTTTCTTGATGGATATCACCAGCGACAATCAATCATTAATAGTGAATAGTCCAATTCCTAGGTAGGATACGTTATTTTTGATTTCCTACCCCATTTCTATATTCAACGATGAATGCGGACCAACCAAAAAATATGTTTATTCGTGGTTCAGTCGTGCTTTGTGGGATGGGTTTTTAATTGCAGGATTTACAGGTTTTGATTATTGTTTTGATTGTCGATCATTCTTAAAGAAACAAATTGAGGCCGGAACGAACAATGTCTAAGGTTCGTTCCTCAGATTTATTCCTTGTGTTTTTTCTCCCCCATTTTCTATGTGTGTTCTTCGTTCTCCATTTCATTTATGAATGAATGGTCATTGCGCCTTCGTTTCTTGGCACAATGATCCGAAATTGAAGATCTGACCTTAGGATGAACTAATGGAGGTGCAGCGGTGATGATATTGGATGAATCAGAGAAAATTAGAAGAAATCGTTCTTCGACCTATTTACGTCAGAATCAATTTAAATATATTTTTTGAGCTAATTGAAGGCCTAAAACACCTAAATTCGGAGTTAGGGTGATGAAACGAGCCTAGATCCATAGTTTCAAAGAAAATTAACCAAAAAATTAAAATATGGAAGATCAGATGAGGCACGTGAAGGAAGAACCAGGATTTCTAGAAAAACCTAATGAACACGACGAGTAACCCAGGGTTACATGATGTATAGGCCCTTCAAAAAGACTCAGCGTGTATCTCGAGAGACACATCGACACGGGGTGGAGCACACAGGTTTCCTACACGACATGTACTCCCCCACACAACTTTGCCTAGACCAAGTACATGAACTACCCCATATACTAGTACATAGGAAGATATAAACTGTTTGAAACCATATACTGGAACACATCTAGAGTACATGAGTGGACCCCAGATGGAAGGACATAGTGTGCGGCTTCTTCTACATGTTTTGTACCCATTTACTACACGACACAGTTTGGAATGACATGAGCCATTGTACACGAGAAGTGCCTAGGGTTAAGGGACATGGAGTGTGACCCTACTACACACAGTGTATCCCTTTCTACATGGCTTTATCCTCTTGTCCATCGTATATTGGAAAAGTTTCTCTAGGGTTCGTTCTTTTATCGCTTCCCTGAAGGTAGGTACGAATCATTTCCTACTCATAAGACTATTATCCCTTCAATAGTACTTCCTAGATAGATTTGTTGGAATCCCCCAAGAGGCTCAGAGCAGGATCCTCTATTCATTCTTTGTTCCCTAGGTAGAGTCTTCGGTATTGATGTGATTAACTTCATTGGGTGTTGATCCTCTACTTAGCATGTTAATCCAAATGGAGTTATTGGTATCACCCCAGGGACCTGGCTGTGATCCTCATCTATGGTATATTATTCTCTTCAGATTTATCATCATATCTCTCCCATGATGTTTCCTTATGAATAGTACTTCTCGAATGAACACCATCAGTGCTATTAGACTCAAGAGTGTGTTCTTCTAGATGAGTGCTTCGTGGAATCTTCAAGATGAATCCCTAGTGTTGGTATGCGGTAGTTGTGACTTACCTCTAGACTGCATGTCTTGGATTGATTATATTTGGATATCATTGTTATATGTGTCGTAGACATATATTGTGTAGAGATGACTATATATTTCCTTTGTGTATTACTTTGTGATTTTGGGGTGTCCTACTAAGTATTTTTATACTCACCCATGCATGAGATTTTTCCACACATGTCGTGTCTTGTGCATATGAGCAAACTTTTGATGAAGTCCTAGGTAGACCAGGACCAGATGGTGCTTTGTGAGATCAGGCAAGCCGAGGTGGTCCTACTACTATAGATAGCAGTCCCAGTACCTCTTCTTTCAGGTTGGACTTGTGGTTACATACTTCTTTTTGGTGGGATTGTATTTTGGTCCGGTTTACCTTACTTGTTTTACTTTCTATCGTACTCTGTTGGTTGGTATATAGTGGTATGCATGCTTTTTTTTCTTAGTGGTTTTTACATTTCATCATTTTTTGGGCTTGGATATGTGTATGTGTGTACATGTACATAAGAAATGCCAACCATGTTAGTGATATGACTACTCGGTGCTAGTCACCAACCTTGGGCCTATTGGAGGCGGTCTTGGAGAGTTGCGGCATGGGTCCCATTGGGACGGGTCGTGACATAATTTCTCCCAACACAGAACTACTTTTCTAGAAACATGGGATCCATTTGGTCATAGATTCATGCCTTTCGTACTTTCAACTTGAGTGTTTCCATACACGTCCTCCATCTATATTTGCTGGTGATTAGGCGCCTAACTAGGAAAAGGTGGAAGTAACATTTAATTCATATCCAGCTATGATTAATCTCACTTATCCATTTATTATTTTACTACTTGAGGGAGTTACTAATGTTCAGTATGGGGTACCCATGCTAGAAACCATCCCCCACCACTATGGAGGCATGTTAACTAGGGGGTTCACCGTATGGAAACAATGATATAGTACGATGAAGAACTGACAAAAATAAACATCAAGTAAGTCGAGAGGAGAATATGGGAGATTGCTTCACATGACTATATGAACATTACACCTTATCACTACTTGTGGTTCCATGTAACAAGGCTAGTCTGGGAAATTTCTTGGTATGCTGGGTTCGTCCCACTTAGGGGCTACATCCACCACCTTGAGGACAAGGTGGTTTGTCATGAGGGTGACAGTGATAGGAAAACATGGGTTGGTAAAGAGGGGAGGTGTTGCTAGACAATAGGGTCTATTTTTGGGGAATTTGTTGTAACTGCATCGGGGCATGGGGAATATGCTGGAATCCTGAAATAATATTATTGGGGCCCACAACTGTTATAGGAGGTTGTTATAGAGGGTCCTAGTAGAGGAATGTGCTGAGGAATAAAAGGGGAATATATATGATGGGTGTCCATTGGTAGTTAGTAGGGGTGTTATAAATTGGCTAGGCTAGAGAGAGTGGAGGGGGGATAGACTCTACTACATGTTGGGGAAGACAGAAAAGTGAATAATGTGCAAACAAAATCAAAGAGAACATGCAACGAAAATAAATTTCTTTCCCTTCAAACAAAAGTGGATGCACATAGAAACTAAAGAGAGTGTGAAGAATATAAAAGGTTGACACCACAAAATTGTACGTCGAAAACCCAATGAGGGAAAAACCATGGGACCAAGTCCAGAAAGAGGAATCTACTAAAACCAATAGGTAGACAGTAGGGAATCCACAAAAATGGAAGGATCTAAAAAGTAATATTCAAGAATAAAAACAATGAATCAAAGATGGAGATTAGTAAAAATGATCATCGAACAAAGGATATCACCAAATGGGTTTTGCTCTTAGTATTATTGGTGAGTATTTTAAAACCAGGTGTTGCCTCTCCTTTGATAAGAAAAAATTTCCACATCAAAAGTTGTATCCTCATAAAAATTCATCACCCAAAAATAAAAACACATATTTGAATTTTCGTTCACTCGGTGTGCCAATTGAGGAGGCATTATGTGGTGCTCCAATTTGAGGAGGCTCCCAACAAAATCCCCCTATGACTCAAGTGGGGATCAATACCAAGCTTACAATCAGTCTTCAAGTCTCGAATTTTTCTCTGGGTAAACTCTTGGTCAACATGTCAGACTCGTTGTCATCAGTGTGGATCTTCTTAATCTCTAATTGT
The DNA here is from genome assembly GCA_963277665.1 of Viscum album. Taxonomy (NCBI): domain Eukaryota; kingdom Viridiplantae; phylum Streptophyta; class Magnoliopsida; order Santalales; family Viscaceae; genus Viscum; species Viscum album. The sequence goes on along the minus strand of OY728147.1, from coordinate 75,918,909 downwards.
ATCGAATCAAGGACGTTGAAGATCCAATGATATTGAACATCGAAATGTTTCAAATTTCCATGAAATGTGTAATTCTTTCAAAAAAAATAGAACTTTGGATATCATAAAATAAAACATACCTATCTTGATTTAAATTGAGCTATCGAATAAAAGTTTTTATCCATAATAATTCTTTTAGAACCTCTGTAGCTGCAATAAACTCAAACTCTATGGTAGATAAATCAACACATCTATGTAATCTAGACTACTAAGACACAACCCCCCTATAAAAGTGATCAAATAGCCTGAGATAGACTTCCTCGAATCAATATCTCCTTCCATATATGAATATGTAAAGCCACAAATCATAGGTTCCCCTTTACCGAAACAAAATATCATATCAGAAGTACCACGAAGATAACAAAAAATATACTTCACTACTCTACAAGTCTCTCTACCTAGATTAGATAGAAAAAACTAGCCACATAAACTGCATGAGCTATATCAGGTCTAGTACATACCATCACATACATCAAACAACAAATGACGGATGAATAAAGTATATGTTGCATCTTCTCTCTATATATTCATCAATAAAATGTGACTGGCTGGTACTGAGCTTAAAATGTAAAGAAAGATGAGTACTAACCACTTTCACTCTATCTATAGAAAATCCCCGAAGAAACATCTCAATGTATCTCTCCTGAGATAACCAAACTTTCTTAGCCTTCCTATCTCGGGAGATCGATATGCCAAGAATCTATCGTACTAGACCCAAGTCTCTCATCGTAAAGGACTAACAAAGATCCTTATTCAATTTTTCAATTTTAGAAGCATCATGGCCAAAAATGAGTATATAATCAACATAAAGAAATAGTATAATGAAATCATCATCAGTAAATCTTTGAAAAAAACACAATGATCAGAAGATGTCTTCCTAAAACCCTGAGGAGAAATGACAGATTCAAACTTCTTATACCATTGCCTCAGAGCTTGATTTAAACCATACAAACTCTTCTTTAACCTACAGACATGATTTTCTTTACCTGTTTCAACAAAACTCTCTAGATGCTCCATATAAATCTCCTCCTCTAAATATCCATGGAGGAAAGTTGTCTTCACATCCATCTACTCAATATGTAGATCCAAACTAGCATCCAACCCAATAATAATCTAAATGGAATAAATTTTGACAATAGGTGAGAAAATTGTAATAGTTTTTGTCCTAGAACCAACTAGTTTTACTTTGATTACATGGATATTTAATGTATTGTTACATATTGTTCATTGTTCTGCATGACTATGATATAATAATGTCCTAGAGTATTTGTTGCATTGAAAAGGTCATGTCAGTTCCCCGCTATGATGAGAACTTTGAAATGATATAACAATATTATTAAATATAGTTCTATGGTTGGATGACATGCTATTATGGGACACATAGCATGGAGAACATTAGGTGTGAGTACTCGTAAGCAGATGAGACTTCCTCTCATAAAGTTTGCACTTGGTAATCTCCGAGATAGGATATTATGAGAATAGACCCGCTAGTAGGAATTCTGCATGTTTTGGTGTCATCGGATATTTTTATCTGAGAGCGTGTGTAATGATCCTTAGACTTTAATATTATCATTAATATGTGTCACAACATAAGCACTTTGACTACTGATGAAAACCGTCATGCAGACAGTTGGTGGGAAGTAGGGTATGTTGGGTACATCATGAGTGGCATGTTATTAATGGATAAGTCGAGGAAGGATTTGTCCCTTCCATTTATGGAAGTTGGTATCTCATCCCTTTGATTGAAATAGAACCGTCGCACAAAATTCCATGGCCATGGTGTAATGTTGAGTTTATTTTAGGGAGTCAAATAACGATGTATCAAGCATAAAAGTTGATGACACAATCATGAAACCTTCTTGATGAGATATCGTGACAAAGGGATTATATTACACAGTGATTATTCGTATATGGATGTTGTTGTTGCGAATTTACATTCTTTCTCTTGGGTTCCTTGACCCATTGCTAGATAGTACTCTTGGAATTTAGGCAAGCCTGCCTAATGCCAATGAGAAAGAATCCTAGAGGGTCACACACTAAGTGTTTTTGGTGGTCTCAGTTAAATTCTATTTGAATTTAATTAATGGAATAAATATTATTCTCAAGACCATGGAATAGTTTTATTCAAGTTATAATGATCGCATAAACTAAATAAAATTTATTTATTTATTTTATTGAACATTTAATAAATATTTATTTACTAGTTTGTAAATAAAATATTTATTTAATAGAATAAATTATTTATTTATTTATTTGGGTGTTCAATAAATGTAAGTGGAGTTTGAGAAGAACAAGGTCATTCTGGTATAAAAATAATTATTTTCAAGATGGTAAATAATTATTTAACTAGTTGGCACAAATTAAAATAACATTGCTATTATTTTATGACTTGGAATTTTATTTATAATTTTGTTTTGTGCAAGTTGGTGCAGCATAAATAATGAAATATTATTATTATTAAATGCATGGGTTTTCTCTATGTTCATGAATGTATTTAATTTTTTCTATGCAATTAAATATTGTAACTGAAATTCCATGTGTATAAATAGGCAAGTATGCCTATTGTGCCAGACACCACACCACATACCTGGTGAATTGAGAATTGTTGAGCCAAACATTTTCTCTCTTGAATCCTATTCTCTCCCCTCTCAAGAACAAGAGACATTCTTTAAGGCCAAAGAATAAGCGATCAAGAATGACTGACACAAGACACTCGCTTCACTACGCTAGAACCTGGAGAATGAGAGGTATCGATCAGAGGCCATCGGAGAATGTGTGGATCACTGCTAGAGGGATTCTAGTTTGGATCCTTAAAAGAACAATAAGATAATCTGGAAGGGTCATTTCGGATGATCAACATCATCAATGAAAAAAAATACCAAATATATAGGTATTATTTTTCTTTATGAAATAAATTAAATTAATTATAAAAATGTTGTTCAAGATCATCTCTAAGGTTTCAGGCCTCTTTCTTCTTTATCTAAATATTTGATTATATTCCGTAGATACTGGAATTCATCATCGTATTGATCCCAGAATAATCATTGATCATGGTGAAAATCAATGTTGGGTACCATCCCAACCGCGCTTCTTCTGCACCAAGAACCTTCAAATATCTCATCAAAATAAATACCTTTCTTATGATATAAGCCTTTAAAAACTAACATTTCCTTGTATAGTGGTACAAAACTGGATTATTTATTTTTATTATGATAAATCCACCAATTTTTCAAAGCTCTCATACCTGTCGATAACTTCACCAGCTCAAAAGTGTGGTTGTAATGAAATGATGTCATCTCATCATCCATTATCGCAACCCATATATCATTTTTTTCACTTTCCATTACCTCATCAAAATATCCTGATTCCCCCCCCCCCCTTCAGTGAGAGGCACATACTCATCAGTTGAATACCGAGTAGAAACGGCACGATGTTTATATGACCTCCGGAGTGGAACTACAGGTTCATTAATAACCCCTGGAACCGTATCATCAGAAAAAAAGGTGCATAAGAAACATCAAATCCAAAGTTTTCACCCTGAGCATCATTTTGTACATCAATTCAATCATCAGAATCAACAATATGAGGTAAATGTGAATCAGAACCTGACTCAAGAGTAAAAAAACCATCAGAAGTTGGAGAAGTATATTTTTCTACCTTGTCAATGTCTATAATAGTCTGGTCCTCCTTAAACACTACATCACAGATTTTGACAAGTTTATTCAAAATAGGATTGTAGAACCTGTACCCAAACTCATCATGTCCATAGCCAATAAAAATACACTGGCGTGTCTTATTATCCATCTTGGAACTCTTACGTCTAAGCACATGAACAAAGGCCTTGGAACCAAAAACATGCAAGTGATCGTACCTAATCTCTTTCCCATACCAAAACTTGTTGGGAGTGTCTATCTGCAAAACACCTGTGGATAATAAATTGATAATATAAGCAGTAGTAAGTAAAACCTCACCCCAAAAATGTCCATGCAACTTTGATTACGAAAGTAAACAATGAACTCTTTCCAACAAAGTCTTGTTCATCCGCTGAGGTATGTCATTCAACTGAGGTGTCTTGGGAGGTGTCTTCTGATTTCGAATACCTTACTTCCTACAATAATGATCAAATGGACCATAATACTCACCCCCACTATTAATGCGAATGCATTTCAATTTCTTTCCTGATTCCCTCTCAATAGAAACATGAAATTGATTAAAAACACTGAGCACCTGACTTTTGGCATTAAAAACATAAAGCCAAATATTACATGAGTATTCATCAATAAATGTCCCAAAATAAAGACTGCCACTAAAGGTATTAGATTTTAAAGTACCATAAACGTCATAATGTTCTAATTCAAGTACATGTGGCTTCTTGTGCGAAGGATGACAACTGAAACTCACTCTGCTTTATTTTCCAGCCATGAAATGATCACATGTGTCCAATTTGGCACTCTTAAAATCTGGAATAATATTTATCTTATCCAAACAACCAATCCTTTTCCCACTGATGTGATTGATCCTCTTATTTCATAACTCGGACAAAACACTGCACTCAATAGCGTAAGCAATATCACAAGAAATATAAGCTCTAGTCCAGTACAAACCTGATTGCTTCTTCCCTCGATCCACAATCCAAGATCCCTTGGAAAGATTCCATTGGAAATCACTAAAATTACTGAAAAACCCTTCATCATCAAGAACTCTGGTAGAAATAATATTAAATCGAACCTCAGGCTCATGTGAAACATTCTTCAAAATCATCTTACTTCCTCTACTGGTCTCTAAAAAAACAGTGTCAATACCTACAACATCAGCATGACCATCATTTCCCATCTTCAAAATCCCAAAATTATCTGGGTTGTAAGATTTAAATAACTCTTTCTTCAATTTCATGTGAAAAAAGACACCACTGTCAACAACCCAACAAGAATCATCAGAAGCAATATTAATAGAGTTATAAACAATAACAAGATCACTATTGTAGTGGTGGCGACATGATCATCTCCATCACCATTTTTCTTCTATGTATTTTACTTCATTATATTCTATCTTTTTAGCTGATAAAAAACTTCTTAACATCTTACCACAATGATGACATTCAGAATCTCTCTTCTTCGACCTGGATTTTCTTCTGCCTTTGCTCTTACCTCGACTGCTCTATCCCTGGTCCTGGATTCTCCCCCTGTTCTTTGTGACTAAAATCTATGAAGATAATTTCTCCTGAGTGCATATTCTTACCTCTTCATTAAAAATAGATGACTTAACAAAATTGAATGTCACAACACCATAAGGAGAAAAATTGGTTAGAGAAACACGTAAATTCTCCCAAGAATTAGGTAAAGTGTTAAGAAAAAAAAAGAGGTAAAACCTCATCTTAAAAATTGATACCCATTCCAGAAAACTAATCAAAAAAACCCCGTTATTCACTCAAATAGTCAGAAATAGACATACCTTATTTGTACCTTAAATTCATCATTTGTTTAATAAGAAACAATTTATTTTTTCTTGTATTGGAATCATAGGTAGTCTCGAGCTTCTACCACAAATTTATGGCGTGAGAGATGTTGACAATGTGGTTTATCATGTTGTATTCAACCCATTGGTGAATGAAACCACAAACCATATCATGCTTGAATGCATATTCTTTATCTAAAATCCTTTCTGGCTTCTGGGTACTAAATACCGGAAGATTCATTCGCTTTAAAAAAAATCATATCCTTCATTTTTAGTCGCCACATATGGTAGTTGGTAACATTCAACAAAATCATCTGATTGTAATTGGATTCCATAATAAATATGAAATAAAAACCAAAACCTCTAATACCAGATGTTGTAAAAGAAGGAAAAATAGTGAATTTGTAAACAAAATAAAAGCAAATGCATAGAAAAAATAAATTTTTTCCCACCAAACAAAAGAGGAAGTGCATCAAAACTAAAGCAAGTGTGAAGAATATAAAAGGTTGACACCAGAAATTTTTATGTGGAAAACCTAATGAGGGAAAAACCACGAGACCTAGTCCATAAAGAGGGATCTACTAAACTCAAGAGTTACATAGTAGAGACTCCCCAAAAATGAAAGGGATCTCAAAAGTAATACTCAAGAATAAAAACAGTGAATCAAAGACGGAGAGCAAAAAAATGATCATCGAACAAAGGTGGTCACCAAGTGTGATTTTCTCTCAATATTGTTGGTGTGTATTTTGAAACAAGGAATTTCCTATCCTTTTATAGAAAAAAATGTCCACATCAAAAGGTGTATTTGAGTACAAATTCATCACCTAAAAATAAAAACACCTCTCTGCGTTTTCTTTCACTCAGTGTGCCAATTGAGGAGGCATTACATGGTGCGCCAATTTGAGGAGGAACCCAACACTATGGCTTAGTGGATTGGATCTGGTTGGGTTCTGGCTCACCTGAGGGGAATACTGGTGTTATAAGTGTACAGTTAAATCATTTTACTCTCCTAATTTATCATTTTAATACATTAAAGTGCCTCTGTGGTGTTGATTTCTTATCAGCGTTCATGAGTCCATCCAATTTGAGGGAGAATGTTGCCTTCTTCGAGCCAGGTTTCATCACTAGCTCTGGAGTGACGAGGTCCATGTACCAGTATAGCTTCTCTAGTCCATGTGTGTTTCTTTATGTTTTGTTCCTCTATATTTATATGTGCCTTTTTTCTTTTGAATAATAATAAAGAAATGTGTGGTGGTGTTCTTACTGTGGAGTAGGATCAAAAGGTCTAAACCACATAAATATTTGTATTCATCTTTACATTTTTTTACTTTTCCTTTTATTTTCTTTCAACTTTTATTTAAAGGATTCCTATATTCTTTGTGTTTAATTAAAATGAATTTGAGTAAACCCATCATGATACCCCAACAATATTGGTTTTATAGTAATGATGGTTGGAGAATGGACAGATACAATTAAATGAAGTTTGAATTTAGTGACTCGTTTTATTTTGAAAATTAAAATGACAATTATGTTGTGCATTTTTTTAATTGATATATAAATTCTAGATATATTTTTTTATGAAGCGCGTGGATTTTTTTTATGTTGGTTGCATGCCTTGGTTTGTTTAGGAAGTTTCACTAGGACAATTTTCAGCAATCCATGTGTCCCTTACAATCTATAGTGGCCTAGGGTATATGTAACAAATATGCTCGGTTCTTTTAACCCTCAGCGGCGGTGGCTCTTCTTCAATTTATTCCTGATGGTGGTGCGCTACTCAATTTCGGGGCACAACTCTTTTTAGGGAGGAGAGGGTTTTGGTTTTGTGGGGATAACGAGATCCCTGGTTGGGGATTTGTGGTTTTTGATGATGGAGAAGTAGCAGGAGAGGAGCTATCTGATCTCCATGGTACAAGGCAGAGAGCATTGTCAAGCTTTTGTTCTTGCTGCTATTTGTGATGTTTTCTTTTTGTTTGCATGGAGCTTGCAGTGTGTGTGCCCTATTCATGGAGGATGATCGGTGGAGAACAACACTCACAACATCGACCTCTTGCATCTGAAGCCTCCACTACCACAAATGCAGGCATGGGAAGTGCTTGAGTTTTATCAGTGCTAATCAGAAAGTGATGATAAAAGGGTGGCTTTTATCAACGCTAGAGAAAAACACTAATAAATTTACCCTTTATCAAGACTACGATTAGAACTGATAAAGGTTCTCATTTATCAGAGATAACAAAAAGCACTAATAAAAAGGAAACTTTATCAGTGCTAATAGTAGTGCAGATAAAAGTTTTTAATAGAAAGTATTATTAATTTATATAAAATTATTTTAATTATATTAAAAAATAATATTTATTTGTATACATTAAATAATAAATGCATGTTTATAATTAATATATATTTTCTAATAATTCAAATATATATATAAATTTCATTAAATAATAAATATATTTATTGTATTTATTATAATTATTATGTTTATTATGTTTATTATGTTTATTATGTTTATTATGTTTATTATGTTTATTATGTTTATTATATTTATTATGTTTATTATGTTTATTGTGTTTATTGTGTTTATTGTGTTTATTTATGTTTATCATGTTTATTATGTTTTATTGTGTTTATTATGTTTATTATGTATATATATGTTTGTGTATTTATGTTTATTTATTTTTGTTTATTATTTTTATGTATTATTTATGTTTATTATGTTAGTTTATTATTTTTATTATATTTATTGTATTATATGTTTATATATAAATACTTTAATATATATATATAAATAATTATTATTATATATATATATATATTTAAATAAAAAAATGTTTACAATGAATGTGTTCAATTAATTGATTCAAAATGGACGTTCATATTCATCATGAATGTTCATTTATACATTGTACCCTAATGTTGGCCATATATATATATGATGACCCATTTATATACTATATACTCGGTGTATTCATTCATATTCCTATATATATGAAGCTTTATGTTCTCATAAATACTTAAAATCATGATAAATATATTTAAATAAACAATAAATGTATTTATTATATTTAAAAATATAAATATTTAGTTATGCAATTACATAATTTTTAAAATATATTTATAATTATAATTATATATAATAAATTAAATATATATATGTTTAAATAATTATAAAATTAGAAAATATTTTTTTAAATGATAAATATATTTATTATATTTATGAATACCTTTTGAATATATATATTTATTAATATATGTATTTAATGAAAAACACACACACACACACATATATATATATCTAAATACTTATGAAATTAAAATTATATAATTAATTTATTAATTTATTTTAATGTCGTTAGTATTTAAATATATATATATATATATATATATATAATTATAATTTAAATTATAAATATAATAAATATATTTATTATTAATATATTTATTATAATTTTATAATTATTTAAATATATAAATGTATATTTATTTAAATATATCATGAAATTATTAAAAAAAATATAATTAATATAGATATATTTAAATAATTATTAAATTATAATAAATATATTGATTATATATATTGATAAAATTATAAATGTAATAAATATATTGTTTATAATTTTATAGTCATTAAAATAAATGAATAAATGAATGAATGAATGAATAAATGAATGAATGAATAAATGAATAAAGAAATAAATGAATGAATAAATAAATAAATAATTAAAGTCATGTTTTATCAGTGTTTTTTAATATAGTGATGATAAAGGCATGTTTTATCAACGCTTTTCAATATAGAGATGATAAAACATGCTTTTATCATCGCTTTTTACTAGCGCTGATAAATGCTTCCCCCGATTTTATAAATGAACCTGAACTACCTCCACTTCCATTCGCACCCCTCAAGCTCTTGCAGAAGCCTAACTCTATTTCGTCTCCTACTCCTCCTCCACTACTTCCTCCTCCTCCACCACTGCCATGGCTGTTGAATCCTCCTCCTCCTCCTCCATTGTCGAGTCCTTCTCCTTGTCCTCTGCTGCTGATGCCGCCAACTCCTCCTCCTGCTCCTCCACCACTACTACCACCTCTTACTCCTCCTCCACTGCTGATGGTTGTTTGGTCATAAATCAAGTGTCATTTTTTGGATGATTACTTCTCAACAAACTTGAGGTAGTTTATGTACAAGTTATATCTCATAGTCTTGATGTTTATTATTGTGTATGTGGTTGTTTAATTATGTTGATTTTATTAACATTTAATATCATGGTAGGAAATGATAAATATGGTGTCTAAATAATCTATTGGACCTTTTACAGGCCTTGTGGGATCTGATGTTGATGGGTAGACTAGGGCTATGATCACCAAATGGGAGATCCACTCCCTTAAACATGATAATTGAATTATTAAATGAAAAATTGAAGGGGTTACATGATTAGATCAGTTGTAATTGTGTTAAGAATTATAATATGGAATAATGTGGTGTTTGGAATACCTTGAATATGTTAAATTATTTATGAATTTAATGTTAGTAAAAGTGTTAAATGGTTTAAGGGGGGATGTTCATGTTATAAAATTGTTATGAAGTATGTTTAATGGTTTTTATTGTGAGTAAATAGTATAATGGGATAGTTTTCGATTGGGGTTAATTGTAATGAATTTGATGGATGATGGTAATTATTATAAATAGAATATATTATCCCCTTTATGTATTAATGTGGTAAAAAGTTTCAAATGTGTTAAACACTGAAGGTACATGTATTCATCACTTTTATTGATAGTGTTTTATTTTTGAAATAACAAATGAGTGCTGAAAACAAACAACGAGCATCAAAACTAGTGTACCCCTACCATAAAGCAAGGATGGGGTATGCGTCACTTGAAAAAAAATTGGTACATATTTTAAATTTACCATAATACATTTATGTGACAAAAAAAACATAATAACTATGTTCCTTTGTTTATATACAGCTTGAAGAGTCCAAATCCAAAGCCACTTCCATCCCACGCCATGTGCTATAGAAGGAGGCATGTGTAACTAAATATGAAAAACTAATATATGAAAACACACAAAAAGTGTGGGAAACATGTGTAAGTATGACATAATATTTTTTTAAATATATAATACATAACAATGATTAATTGTTTTTCTATAGTTTCTATCTAACATAGTCACAAGAATCAAAAACACCCACACCAGATGCAGACATACTTTCAGTGGCCTTGAAGCAGCCAGAAAAGTATGGATGCGTTAGAGGTGCGGGTTTTGGGGTGACACCCTGAACATATTTTGAGAAAGGAAACAAGCAAAGGATCAAACTGAGGAAATGAAAAATATGGGAGAAATATTATCTATGTTTGAAGAATAATTACAATTCCAGATAGAGATGATGACAACTTTGATGGGGAATAGGGAAAGAGAAGAAACAACTCAAGAACAACTGGCACATGAAGTTCGTTCCCCAACCCCCACCAGTTTTGAAGCGCTCCATTCCCCTCAAAAACCTATCTTAACTGAGGCAGTCAATTTTCTAATAATTGTTTTTGTGAAATTTGAATCATATAGACACTATACATTGATACCTTTCCTGTATTGATATTTTATAGGGTGAAAATTATTGTGATTTATATTTATCAACACCCACCAATCGCCTTGTAGAGAGGGCTACAATGTTCAATATCTAGAATGACATGTTACATAACAGACCACTTCTGACAGGTCATGTCAAAGTGTCAATTACTATAGCCCATAAGCTGAGTGCCAAGCTACATGTTCCAAATGATGATGCATATATTCAAACGGCCGAACAAGCTCTTGGAACATTCATCTCCTGACCGTCAAATCTTGTAAAAAACATTTCGATAAGGAGGTATTCATTTCCAATTTAATTTTCAAGATAAATATTTAATATTTAATGAAAAAATGTATGAATCGATGGATGTTATTACAAACGGACAAATAGAAGGGGGTTAAATGAAATATCATCTCAAAACAATCTCAAGAATCAACTAATATATCAAAATGATCTATCGGAATCACCTTAACCCCCACCCCATTCTATATCCACATTTGTTATCATTGAAGTCTCATGTGGACATGAAGTTGAAAGATGGTGGGACTCACATATTTGATTTAAAATTAAATATGTACGGAGGGGAATATCTAGACTTCATTGGCGTTGAGAGTGCAACTGAAATCCTAAACTATGAATGGCTAGGCGGCTCAGTTGTAAGTGTAACAATGAAGTATGCTTTCATGATTTGATTTTCAAAAAGATAATATACTATATTAATTATGATTAAATACATTTCATACTTTTCATAGGCGTATATATGAAAAACAATTGAAGGGATTCCCCCATGAACATAAATTTTCACTCGTTAGTCCTCACATCACCTCTGTAGAACAAACAGAAATAGATTCCATGAAAGAGGGAGAAATAGTGGAAGGTCTGCTCAAATCATTTGAAAGAAAAATTAGGGATGACGGAATCTTAATTCAAGGGTAAAAATCTATAATTTAATCATATAAAATATAATTTCATTTCTTTCATTATCGTTTTTTGTGTTTTTAGGCAACATTGGATGCTCATTACGGTCAATTTGGATACTCCAAATATTTGTTTTTTGGATTCAATACATAGATATCCAATAAACCGACCACAGATGATGGAATTTTTCAATTTTTAATACACTACATCCAACATTTTAGAACTAAACATCCAATTATATAATTTATATTATCTTTTAATGGGGATTATGTTATGATAGGGAGGTGAATCAATATCGTCTACATCATGGAATGAGGCCAAGGGATAAGGACAAGAAACATGACATGTACTATGACTGGAAAAATATCAGGGTATATATAATAAGATTTCACTATCCAAACACATATAAAAACAATTTACTTATTTGTATCAATGTTTCTGCAGTGTCTGAAACAAACGGAAAAGATTGTGGTTATTATGTTTGTAAATTTATGAAAGAGATCATATTTCATGAGTAAACTTGTATCCCTGATGAATTATTTTCAAAGATAATTTCTATTTAATTTAAAATATTTATTAATACTTTGTGTATTTACATTTTTTCAGTACTGCTTTGACTGTCGAAAGGAGTCATATTCACAAGACGATATAGAAATGCTTTGAAACGAATGGGCAGAATACCTGATGGAGGAATGTACAAAAATAACATGAAGATGTGTCAACAAGGAATCAACCCCACATCAATCCAATGCATAGTGTGACTGGTAAGACTCTAAATGTATCTTCTTGTATAAAATTGACAATGATTCAAGTAAATAAACACAACTGACATACTGAAAACTGAGAACATGCATTCGGATTGCTTTGATACTTTAGGAAAACAATCCATGAGTTAGTTTTGATGTGTAGGAATCAACCCAACCTCAATACGATGCATGGTGTGACCAGTATGACTCCAAATGTATCTTCATATTTTAAAATGACATTAATTCAAGTAAAAAAACACAACTGACATACTAAAAACTAAGTAAACACATTTGAATTGCTTTGATACTTTAGAAAAATGATCCATGAGTCAGTTGTGATGTGTAGGAATCAACCTCACCTAAATCCGACGCACATTGTGACTGGTATGACTCCAAATGCATCTTTTTATATAAAGTCGACATTAATTCAAGTAAAAAAACACAACTGACATACTGAAAACTGAGAAAACGCATTCAGATTTTTTTGATACTTTAGTAAAACGACTCATGAGCCAGTTGTGACGTGTATGAATCAATCCCACCTCAATTAGATGCACGATGTGACCGGTATGACTCCAAATGTGTCTTATTATTTAAAATTGACATTAATTCAAGTAAAAAAACACAACTGACATACTGAAAACTGAGAAAACACATTCAGATTGATTTGATACTTTAGAACAATGATCCACGGGTCATTATATGATGTTTAGGACTCAACCCCACCTCAATCCAATGCATGATGTGACCAGTATGACTCCAAATGTGTCTTCCTTTTTAAAATTGACATTAATTCAAGTAAAAAAGACACAACTGACATACTGAAAACTAATAAAACGCATTCATATTGATTTGATACTTTAGAAAAATGATCCATGAGTTAGTTGGGATGTGTAGGAATAAACCTCACCTCAATCTGATGCATAATGTGATAGGTATGACTGCAAATGTGTCTTCTTATTTAAAATTGACAGTAAGTCAAGTAAAAAAACACAACTGACATACTGAAAACTGAGAAAAAACATTCATATTGTTTTGATACTTTAGTAAAACGATTCATGAGTCAGTTTTGATATGTAGGAATCAACCCCACCTCAATCTGATGCACGGTGTGACCGGTATGACTCCAAATATGTCTTCTTATTTAAAATTGACATTAATTCAAGTAAAAAACACAACTAACATACTGAAAACCAAGAAAATACATTCAGGCTGATTTGATACTCTAGGACAATGATCCATGAGTCAGTTGTGAAATTTAAGAATCAACCCCACCTCAATCTGACGCACAATGTGAGCGGTATGACTCCAAATGCATCTTCTTATTTAAAATTGACATTAATTCAAGTAAAATAACACATCTTACATACTAAAAATTGAGCAAATGCATTCATATTTCTTTGATACTTTAGGACAATGATTCATGAGTCAGTTGTGACATGTATGAATCAACCCCACCTCAATTCGACGCACAGTGTGGCCGATATGACTCCAAATGTGTCTTATTATTTAAAATTGACATTAATCCAAGTAAAAAAAACACAACTGACATACTGAAAACTGAGAAAACTCATTCATATTGCTTTAATACTTTAGTAAAATGATCCATGAGTTAGTTGTAACATTTAGGACTCAACCCCACCTCAATCTGACGCACGGTGTGACCGGTATGACTCCAAATGTGTATTCTTATTTAAAATTGACATTAATTCAAGTATAAAAACACAACTGACATACTGAAAACCAAACAAACACATTCATATTGCTTTTATAATTTAGAATAATGATCCGTGAGTCTGTTGTAATGTGTAAAAATCAACCCCACCTCAATCCAATTCACGGTGTGACTAATATGACTCCAAATGTATCTTTATTTAAAATTGACATTAATTCAAGTAAAAAAACAATTGACATGCTGAAAACTGAGCAAATGCATTTTTATTGCTTTGATAAATTAGTAAAATGATCCATGAATCAGTTGTGACGTGTAGGAATCAACTCCACCTAAATCCGACGCACAGTGTGACCGGTATGACTAAAAGTGTTCGTTTTGAGTTTAAAATTGGCATTTTAGCTCAAAACGTGTCAATCACTGAAAACCAAGCAAACACGCTCCGATTGTCTTTAGAATTAAGGACAACGATTCATAATCCCTTTGTGATGTGTATGAAGCAGTCTCAGATCAAACCAACACATGATGCAGCCGTTATGAGATTTTATTAATGTATTCTTCATATTAATGTTTATTTTATTTCTTCATAGTATTACTAACATAATATTTATTCTTTTAAAGGGTATCTACAACAAATTTGTGTGAATATATTATTATGATGTATTCAAATTTTCTCATGCGTTTTATGAAGAATGTTTGAGTTTAACAATTAATGTTTATTATTGAGATTTTCATTTACAGTTTAATTTATTGAATATTATTTTTTAATTATTATAATCTTTTTTGGGGGGTAGTGAATGTCTTGAAAAGAGAGGAGCAGTCACCTCTTTGAGATAATCCCATGAAAGATGATTTTAGAGCTTTGGGAGTAAAATGGAAAGTGTGAGAGGGCTATAAGGGGATTTTGGGCAAAGGGAGGGATGAGAGAAAGCTGGAGAGGATGGCGAGGGAGGGTCATGGGGCGTCCATGGGCACCTCGTGCCCCGCCCCGTGCACCTTCGCGAAGATGAGTCTGCCTTCGTAACTCGTCGTCCACCCTCCGACCTGGTTGTGCGCGTTTATATTGCAGGAAAAGAAATCGACGAAAGAGGAAGGGAATTACCAAAAAGCCTTTGAGATTGATAAATGAGTCACTGGAGGCCTTCCGGTTTCCTTCGTAGATGGCATCTTCAAGCTACGGCACGTAGTGGCCTGCGGGCAGAGCATGGATGTCAGTTGGACCAAACATTTTTGAAGAAATTACGAAAGTAGTGATACAGATCTGGAATATGTACCGGCGTAACTCTCTCCCGTAAGGTAAAACTTGTGCCATTTGAAATCAGGGAACCACTGTTGTGATTCTCTGACCACTTGTTGTGGTTCGCTGACCACGAATAGAGAAGAATGGAGGGAGAAACCGACCTTTATTTCAACATGAACAAAGATTTACAAAACTCCCTCTCTACAACTCTCTCTCTCACACATGGAGCTCTCCCGGCTCTCTTTGGATACAATGGAACTCTCACTTGGCTCTCTCTAATCTGTTGATGGAAGCTCCCCAAGGCTTCCTTATATAGCCATGGTGGGAGGTGTCAAGTTTGAAACACCTCTCCCACCAACCTTCCACCAATCCCCCCACCCACCATGGACTTCTCTCATGGCTTCCACCTACCATGGTGGGTGGAGTGGATTCATCAGCCACCTACCAAGGCAACTGGAAAATTACAAGTTCCAAAAATTCTCCCCCTCCAGCTGCAATCCGCTGGAGCATCTGCAAAGGTCCTGCTTCTCCTGAGCAACCACCTTTGTCAGTATATCTGTTGGGTTCTCCTTCGTGTCGATCTTCACAAGTCGCACCATCTTTTGATCCATCACTTCGCGTATCCAATGATAGAAAATGTTGATATGCTTCTTGATACCCTTCTGGATCCCCCTCATCAGTCAACAGTAGGTAATCTAACTCCGAATATTTTGTTGATGGAATCCTTCCTCGTGAAGATCTTCGAACCTCTAAAATGTTAGGTTCAGGAGGCATAACATCACCTAGCTCTTGTGATGTTTCTGAAACTTCTTGTGGAGAGGATTTAGTCTCCCCCTACTCAATATCCTCCTCCACTACCTCCTGGTCCTCTACTGATGAGTCTTCTTGCACCTCCTCCTCTTCAATGATAGGTGGTGATGGTATGGGTTTTGGATCATGGATTGAGTCATCGACACCTTCCCTTCGAGTCATTCTAGGATTTTGAATGTCCTTGATCGTCTGGTTCTCATGGAACATGACATCTCTACTTATGATCACCTTCTTCTCCATCGGGTCCCAAAGCTTGTATCTGAACTCCTCATCTCCATAGCCGATGAAGATGCATGGAGTAGATCTCCCGTATAGATTCTTCCTGAGCTCCTTGGTTACATGTAAAAATTCCAAACATCCAAATACTCGTAAATGAGAGTAAGAGGGATGTTTACCAGACCATCTCTTTTGTGGAATCTCAAAATTCAGCAGGACTGACGGTGATCGGTTGATGAGGTAGCAGGCAACCTAAACAGCTTCTCCCCAGAATGGCTTAGGGAGCTTTTCCAAACTCATCATGCTTCTGACATTCTCCATGATGTTTCTGTTCATCCTTTCTACAACTCCATTGTGTTGTGGGGTGCGAGGGACTGTCCTCTCATGTCGGATTCCATGACTCCTACAATAGGCATCAAATTCCCTGGATGTGTACTCTCCTCCGTTGTCTGAATGAAGACACTTTAGCTTCCTTCCAGTTTCACGCTCCACCATGGCGTGGAACATTTTTAATTATTCTAATACTTGGTCCTTTGTTCGTAATAAGAACACCCACACCCTTCGAGATTAATCATCAATAAAGGATAGAAAATATTTGTTACCTCCGAGTGTATCCACCTCCATGGGTCCGTATACATCAGAGTGTACCAGATCCAACAACTCTGATCTCCGTGATGAAGCAGTATTGAATGAAACTCTATGCTTCTTCCCATACAAGCAGTATTTACAAGGATCAAGTGATGCATCCTTGTCAATACTGATGTACTTTTTCTTTGTTAGGGTAGATAACCCTTTTTCACTCATGTGGTTGAGCCTTCTATGCCACATATTAGATGACGTCTCTCTTTCCACCATGTTGAGGCTGTCTGCACATATCTTCACATGAGTTTTGTACAACGTACCGCATATGTGTCCTCGAGCGATGATGATGGATCCTTTTGTCATCTTCCATGCTCTGTTGCTTAAGATGTTTTCATAGCCTTGTCGATCAAAGACTATACCTGATAACAGGTTGAGCCGAAGGCTTGGAACATGTCGAACATCCTTCAGGGTGATTGTGTATCCAACATTCGTCTTGACTTAGATATCACCCATTCCAACAATCTCTTCTGAGCTGGTATTCCCCATCTTAACTGCACCAAAGTCACCATCTTGATAAATCAAGAAATACTCACGATGTGGTGTGACGTGGTACGATGCTGCAGTATCGACCACCCATTCTGTGTCTTGGACTGATGTATGAAAACATGCCTCTTCTTCATCTTTGGATCAAAGAACAACTTCTCCGGTGACGCTCACATGCGTGTCTTCATTTCTTCTTTGCTGGTTGTTACTTTGACCCTTTTCTTGTAACAACTTTTGGCAGTTCTTCTTCATGTGTCCCTCCATGCCACAATGGTAGCATTTATATGTTGGCCTCCTACCATCTGTGGACCTTCCTCTGTTCTTGCTTCGACCTATGGTTCCTGCCCCACGACCTCCTCCTTGTTGTCCCCATCGCTTCTCCAGAACCATAGCTTGCGTTTGGTTGAAACTTGCATCCTCCCTTCGGGCTTCCTCGTTGAACAGTGCATCCTTTACCATCACCATGGTAAGTTTGCCTCCAGGCGCCGAGTTGCTGAGTGAGACGACAAGCGTATCCTAGCTATCGGGAAGTGTGCAGAGTAAGTGGTCCGCCTGATCTTCATCATTTAGAGTCTTACCGGCAGCCACCAACTGGTTCACCAGGCTTTGGAACTCGCTGGTGTGTTCGGCTATAGAGTTTCCACTTTGTAGTCGAAGATTCATCAATCGCTTCAATAAGAGGATCTTGTTTCAAGCGGTCTTTGACTGGTACGTATTTTCCAACTTTGTCCAAAGTTCATATGCACCAGTCTCTTGAGAAACATGGTGGTAAACGTTGTGATTGATCCATTGGCAGATTTGGCTGATCATTTTCTTGTTTAGCTTCTTCCACTCCGCTTCCTTTGTGGCATCGGGGTTGACTCCCTTATTCTCAATGGGGTCAAAAAGATCCTTATCATTGATAAGATCTTCCATTCGAGACTTCCAAATGGAGTAGTTCGAAGAAGTCAACATGATTATCCCTCCCGTGGATGATCCCTCCATTACATTTCAATTCAGTTAAAAATTGGTGCAGAATCTGGAAAAATAGAGCTCATCGTTGCGTCTGTAACGGTCGAAAATGGTGGAATCAACTTCTGGATCGTTGAAATCGGATACCGATTGATCAAGTTATGATCAAAACAGTATCAACGGTCGAGATCGTCCGATGACGTGGCGATGACGTGTCGATGACGTGGCATGCCGGAGCAGCTTCCGGAAACCTACCGGAAAAGTCTTCGGCTCCGGAACAGTACCTTCTTCTCCGGCAAGGGGGTACTGTTCACCCGAAGTTTGACCAAACTTTGACCGGGCCTAGAAAGCTCGTTTTAGCTCCGTTTTCGATGTCGTTTGTGCCGTTGGAATCGTCTTGACACAGGCTTTCAGAATATACCTTCAAAACATGATTCCTGGCAACTTGAATTTTCCGGCCACCAGAAAAAATTTCCACCGCCCACCGCCGTTTCACCGGAACCGCCTCTGATACCACTTGTTGTGATTCTCTGACCACTTGTTGTGGTTCGCTGACCACGAATAGAGAAGAATGGAGGGACAAACCAACCTTTATTTCAACATGAACAAAGATTTACAAAACTCCCTCTCTACAACTCTCTCTCACACACATGGAGCTCTCCCGACTCTCTTTGGATACAATGGAACTCTCACTTGGCTCTCTCTAATATGCTGATGGAAGCTCCCCAAGGCTTCCTTATATAGCCATGGTGGGAGGTGTCAAGTTTGACACACCTCTCCCACCAACCTTCCACCAATCCCCCCACCCACCATGGACTTCTCTCATAGATGCCACCTACCATGGTGGGTGGAGTGGATGCACCAGCCACCTACCAAGGCAACTGGAAAATTACAAGTTCCAACAACCGCTTGAACCACTGGAGGAGGAACGCATAAGAATCACAGGCAGTCACTGCATCACCCAACGCATCCAGATCCACAGAACGATTGGTGTATGAAAATCCCATGCCCACGGGGGATTCTAGGAAGAGAATGTTGGCAGCTATTCAAATCAATGGTCGACGAGATTAAAAAGCTATCAGTCATAATCGATCACTGCCTCTAATCTTTCCCTGCAGAATGGATTAATTCACTCCGCGGGGTTTTTTTTACCTTTGTTCCAAGAGTATTTTTTGAGAGTCGGATTGGTTTGGTCGGTGCACAAAAGGGGGCGTCGGGCAGGGTGTAGGGGATTGGTGTACGAAAATCCCCTGAACCCTGCCCAGCGCCCCCGGCGCCCTTCCACGGCCAGCCTGGCCCCTACCGCGCCCTGCCCGGCGCCCCCGCGGCGTCCCGACTCCCTCGCAGACACCCGGCCAAGCCGATGTCACGGCCCCCTCGCGGTGCCCTGGCTGAACCGTCCCAACTGCGCCCTCTGGTCCGAGCCATGCCGGACTGTGCCATCGCAACGCTCTGGGCCGAACTGGCCCCGAGCTCGAGCCGAACCGCCCCCGCAGTCCGCTGGGCCGGGCCCAACGGACCGGGTTGAACTTAGCGGGCTGACCCGCCCAATGGGCCGGGTCAGACCCAATGAGTCTATCCTGGTTGACCTAGACAAGGTCGGCCCAGACTGGGTTGGTCCATGTCGGTCCGACCGGGTCAGACCGGACCCGGGCCCACCACCGACCCTTTACTTCCTTTGGCCATAACTTTGGCATCGGACGTCCGTTTGACGAACCATCATCGGCACTGGTATTCTTGGAGCGTAGCCGTCCCTTTGAGTATATCCCACTGGAGTTCGGGTTATAGTTGAGTTACGGTCAAGCTGGATCGTACACGAATCCAACCGGGCCCCCGGGACTAAAAGGCTAATAACTCACAGACCGGGCATTCGATTGACGTGCCGTCAGTTGCATTAAGACCCCTATGACGAGGCGGACCTTTGAGATACTTCTTCGTGGCACTTTGCGAAAGTTGGAGTATTTCCCAGTAGCTCGTGAAGCGGATCCTTCCGGTGACGTGCAGACAGAGTATGGAGACCTAGGAGGTGGTTGAGACCTGACGACTGCTTGACCGATTCAACTCAGAGTGAGTCGACTAGCCCAGTGGGGAGCGCCTCGTAGTTGGCGGCAGACCCATGGTGGAGGAGCGCCTGGTAGTTGGCGGCAGACCTGCGGTACTCGACAATAGGAGTACCTCTACAGGCTAAAAGGGGGAGAGCTTGGTAGTTGGTGGTAGACCCACAGTGGGGAGTGCCTCTGTGTGAACGCGGAAGACCCATGGTACTCGACAAGAGGAGTACCTCGGCAGTTCAAGGTTAGTGGGAAGCGCCTGGTAGTTGGCGGCAGGCCCACTGTACTCGACAGAGGAGGAATTCTCCAACAGCCGTGGTTTTGACAATGTGAATAAAAATACTGGTTGAGCTGAGTCAATGAATTTTGTGTTTTCCTCATGATTGAGATGGATTACTAGATAACTTAGGTATATGTATGATCATATACCTAAGTAATGGTTATCCGTTGATTTCATATTTTGTGGTTCATCCTTGTTTGATTTTGTAAGACCTTGATGGTCACGGGGTCCCTACTGAGTATCGTTATACTCACCCTTGCACGGGCTATGCCCGCACCTCGTTGTGTTGGTTGCTGACGACGGACAACTCTGACTGAGGCAGAGAGTAGCAGGACTGGACGGTACCCGGAGGTGGACCACTCGGCGTGACGATACACGGAGCAGACGGGCGGACGTGGAGTGCTGAGCAGGTCATCTGTACCTACCCTTCAGGTAGGAACCCCGGAGGAAAACCTAGTAGCTGCTTTACTTTTATTCAGTTTTACTTCCTTTTCATTTGTACTTGTACTTTCCTGTTGGGCATTTTTTCCGGCCCTTTTTTACCTTCCATTACTTATCTTGTATTCAGTTTTACTTAGTATTTTTCTTCCAGTTGTGTACTCTGATGTGTTTATTTACAGTTATAAAGGAAACGTCTTCCCAGTTTAGGGATTTATGCCTTTGGTTCTAGTCCCCAGCCCTTGTCCTATGCGAGGCAGGCTTGGGTTAGTCACGATATGGGCCCCGGGGGACGGGTCGTGACAAATTGGTATCAGAGGAGTTGGTTCTGCCACAGAACTTAGAACTCTGATATTTCTTTTCTGTGAAGAAATAGTGTTAAGGGTACTAAGCGTGGTTTTCAGTTCAGGGAGCCTATTGTTGGTGCGGGCGACCGACGTATCCATACACCGAGACTCTGACTTCTGATTTCCAACTCAGTGCACGAAAACACTGATTGCGTGTGTGTTTTCAAAAGTTTTTCTTTAAGTCAACTCAACCAGGTCAGCTCACCTGGTATAAATCTTTTGACCGTGTCACATCTGTTTCTTTCAGGATGACTCCTCACGGATGACCAGTTAGAGCCTCGAGATTCGTACGTACTAATAGCTCACCGAGCGACGAGGCCTCGGTGCAGGGCCCTTTACCAGCGGAGGTACCAGAAGTACTGCTTCCCGTTGGGCCACCGATGCCACCAGCCCTAGCAGCAGATGATGCATGCTGCTTGAGCACGTTGCATCAGTTCCATCACCAGAGTCCACCCATGTTCAGGGGAGAGACAAACCCATAAACGGCTGTGGATTGGCCGGATGCTGTGGTGACACTCTTCAGGCTAGTAGGGACACCAACAGACTTCATGGTGATCCTTGCTGCCAACCTCCTTCAGGCAGCAGCAGGAAGATGGTGGAGCCTTATGTTCTAGGTGCATGACGAGGCGACGCTACTATGGACAGACTTCGAGAGCCTGTTTCATGCGGAGTTTTTCCCAACCACCCTTCTAGCGGTGCAGATACAAGAGCTACTGCATCTACAGTATGGTAGCATGACAGTAGCACAGTACTCAACGAGGTTCACCGACTTCTCGCGCTACTCCACTGATATGGTACGAGACCCATTCTTCAGGGCCTGGACCTTCGAGCAGGGTCTCAGGTGAGAGATCAAAGCTCTGATGATCTCACTCAGCATCCCGACGTAGGGGGGTGCTAGAGAGAGCCCTCCTAGTGGAGAGTTTCCTTTTTGTGCAGTCTCCAGCAGAGAGACCCACCACTAGCCGACACGTAGTGGAGTCTTCTGCAGCTGGCAGTAGACAGATGTCGTAGAGGTCCAAGAGGACCAGACCTATAGGTGGTCGACCGCATGACTCAAGATCAGTTGTGTGGGGCACCTGGAGTGGAGATAGAGCCAGTCATGCCAGGAGCGGGCAGTTTTACTCATGCGGCGGGCTTGGTCACATGGCTCGTGTCCATACGACCCATCATTATAATGATCAGAAGAGAGTTGAGGGACCTCCTAGGCAGAGGCATAGGTTCGATTTAGGTGGTCCGTAGGGAGGAGGCGGACATGGCATAGGAGTTGGACGTGCATCTGGTGGTGGACGACGTTTCGAGGTGTTTCCACCACCACCACCAGAAGGTCCACCCCGACCGTAGGGAGCAGGTGGACAGGGGAGAGCTCAGTTTCAGGTAGCTGAGGCTTACGATCACGGCACTTCGGAGATGATTTGAGGTATGATCTATGTATACTCCACCTTAGCTGCAATTCTTATAGACACAGGTTCCAGTCACTCTTTCATTTCCACTACCTTTTGTTCGGAGCTCAGAGATTCCGACGGAGTCGTTGGCTCGATCCTTACGGCTAGAGACTCCTACGGGAGTAGACTCGATGATTACACACTGGTGCTGGCAGTGCGAGCTTACTCTAGGAGGCGAGAGTTTCAGCTGGGATCTTCTAGTAGCGGCGTCGAGGCCTTACGACGTCATCTTGGGTATGGACTGGTTATCTACAGTCCATGCTCAGATTGACTTGATTAGGAGAAAAGTGCGGTGTGTCTGCACTGATGGGACCAGGTTTACCTTCACCGGCGAGAAGGGAACCTTTGCAACACAGGACAAACTTACTCAGAGGAGGGTGTAGCCGATCACTCAACAGTTGGCTTGCCTTACCCTCAGAGTAGTTGATGTGGAGAGTCCGACTTATCCTGTAGTGGTGGACCAGTACACGGATGTTTTCCCTGACGATGTTCCAGGACTACCTACTCGCAGATAGGTGGAATTCTACATTGACCTATACCCCAGGATGACACTGATATCTACTCCAGCAGATCGGATGGCTCTCGCTGATCTTCGCGAGTTGCGGGTACAACTAGAGGACTTGCAGGGAAAGGGATTCACATAGCCCAGGTTTTCTCCCTAGGCAGCCCTGATTATGTTCGCCAAGAAGGCGGATGGGAGCTTGAGGCTTTGTGTTGACTACCGTCGCCTGAACCAGGTGACCACGAAGAACAAGTACCCACTCCTAAGGATTGACGACCTCTTTGATCAGCTGAAGGGATCACGATGGTTCTCAAAGATAGACCTCAGATCATGCTATCACCATCTCAGATTTCGTGATGAGGATGTGCAGAAGACAACCTTCAGGTGTCGGTACAGCCACTACGAGTTCTTCTTTATGACCTTCGGTGTAACCAATGCTCCAACAGTGTTCATGAGTCTCATGAACAGGATCTTCCAGCCTTACCTTGATCACTTTATCATAGTCTTCATCGATGGCATTCTGATCTACTCAACTACTGAGGAGGAGCATGCCTACCATTTTTAGGTAGTACTGGACACAGTCTGAGAGAACCAGCTTTATGGTAAGCTCTCGAAGTGCTAGTTTTGGATTCAAGAGGTTCACTTCTTGGGACACATCATCTCAGAGGATGGAGTTGCAGTGGATCCAGTGAATATTGAGGTTGTAATTTCTTGGGAGCCACCCAGGAGTGTGATGTAGGTACAAAGTTTCCTGGGTTTGGCTGGATACTACCAGAGATTTATTTCAGGCTTCTCCAGAGTTGCAGCACCACTATCAGCCTTGGTGAAGAAGGGGAAACCCTTCATGTGATCGGAGAGATTCCAGAGAGCTTTCAGGATCTGAGGAAGAGGCTGACTAGTGCCCCCATATCGAGGCTTACAGAGGAAGACGTAGGTTACGTAGTTTACTGTAACGCATCAGGGACTGAACTTGGGTATGTCCTAATACAGGAGCGAGCAGTGATTGTTTATGGTTCTCGGCAGCTGAGACAGCATGAGTATAACTACGCTACCCATGACCTGGAGTTAGCAGCAGTGGTCTTTGCCTTAAACATGTGGCAACACTATCTGATGGGTGAGTGTTTTATCGTGTACTCTGATCACAAGAGTATCAGGTATATCTTCTCTCAGAAGGACCTGAACTTGAGACCACGATGATGGCTTGAGTTTCTCTAGAACTATGACTTTGAGATAGTCTATACTCTTGGAAAGGGGAACATTGTAGCAGATGCTCTCAGAAGGAGATCTGGTATACAGCTGATAGGAGAGGCAACAGAGCAGCTGGCTGCCTTACAGATATCCTTTGTGGATAGAGATGGAGCAGCCTATCTGTAGTCTCTTACGGTCACTCCCCCACTTCTTCAGTGAGCAAGGGAGGAGCAGCATGGGGATGTTGACTGCGAGACACGACGTGCTCAGATATCCACAAGGCAGGCACCTGATGGATTTCTAAAGGTGGGGAGCACTTAATACTCTTCAGAGGACGTACCTTGGTACCAGTGGAACTTCAGGAGGAAGTGTTGAGGGAGTTCCACATATCCCCTCTAGCGGTACATATAGGAGTGGTGAATATGTACCAGGATCTTCGACGACAGCAGTGGTGTCCAGGTATGAAGAAGGCGATAGCAACGTTTGTCTCATGGTGCCTCACTTGCCAGCAAGTGAAGGCAGAGCACCAGGTACCAGCAGGCTTGGTTTAGCCTTTATAGGTCCTAGAGTGGAAGTGGTATGGGATATCCATGGACTTCGTGATGGGTCTTCCACGTAAATCCAGGGGTCATGACTTGATTTGGGTGATCGTCGACCAACTCATCAATTCATCCCACTTCCTACCGATCAAAGAGCAGGGTTCAGTAGAGAGCTTGAGACGCCTCTATGTGCAGGAGATTATGCGACTACATGGAGTACCTTCCTCTATTGTCTCCGACCGTGACGCACGGTTTACTTCCCAGCTATGGAAGGGGTTGCAGGAGGCTTTCGGGACATAGCTTCACTTGAGCACCGCCTTCCACCCTCAGACAGATGGTCAGACCGAGAGGACCATCCAGACCCTTGAGGAAATGCAACGTGCATGTGTCCTCGACTTCGGTCATAGTTGAGAGAATCACTTGCCTTTGGTAGAGTTTGCGTACAACAACAGTTATCACTCCACCATAGGGATGGCACCTTTTGAGGCGTTGTACGAGTGACCTTGCAGATCACCCTTGTGTTGGACAGACCCAGGGGAGTCAACACTGGTGGGACCAGAGATGGTATGAGCTACTATGGAGAGGGTGCAGATCATCTAGGAGCAGATGAAGACTGCAAAAAGTAGGCAGAAGTCGTATGTTTAAAGGAGACGGAGGCCTCTAGAGTTTGAGGATGGAGATCTCGTCTTTCTACGGGTCTCACCTCGATGAGTTCTATGGAGATTTGGCTGAGGCGACAAGTTATCTCTGTGATTCATCAGACCTTTCCAGGTCCTCAGTAGAGTAGGTGAGGTGGCTTACCGCTTAGCTCTTCTACCTCAGTTGCATCGGGTGCACGAAGTTATCCATGTATCCCAGCTAGGGAGATACGTGCACAACCCTTCCCACATCATCGACCATGGAGAGCTGGACGTCGGCGATGTGACGACCTTCATGGAGGTTCCAGTGGAGATTGAGGGTCGATAGGAGTGGGTCCTATGTGGATGGTCGATACCACCGGTGTGCATTCACTAGCAGCACGGGAACCTCCAGGAAAGCACATGGGAGCGGGAGGCTCAGATGCATGCCCAGTACCCCCATTTGTTTCCATAGTTTGAGTTGTAGCTTATGGGGACGTAAATCCCTGAGGTGGGGAGAATGTAAAGACCTGGAAATTCCATGGAATTTTTTTTCTTAAATACATGGAAATTTTACGAGTCCGTGAAATTTTACGGCACTTGATTCTGAGACCCGGTGTGCTCAGAATCAATTTCTGAAGTTTTGTTCGGGTACGTTCAATAAACATACGAACGGGTTTTTATAACTTTTGAACTGATGCTCGGAATTGAAATCTGAGGGCACCGTTGAACTCGCAGTGCCGATATTCTCTTAAGAAGACTTTCATCTCGACGGCAGTTGGTCGAGAATAAAAGAAAGTTTTTCGCTTTTTATAAAAAAATAATAAAATAAAGTGCGCAATAACTTTATTTTATTTGATCCGCCTTTGGGTGTGTGGAGGATAAAACCTCCAAGAGGAGGTTGAGGTGGGGGCCACCACACCTTAACTTCCCATGAGAGGTTAAGGTGGTGGGGCCCACCCAAACTCAACCTCCCATGGGAGGATAAATGCAGTGGGGACCACTCGACTTTTAACCCCTTGAAACTCTTTATTAAATGGGGAGAACCCTTGAACTCCCCACTTAATGGTGCCACCACCCTTGGAGCATCTCCACATCCCCATTTAATTAAATGGAGCCAACCCCTTTAATTAAATGGAGCCAACCCCTTTGATTAATGTGACAACCTCTCGTGGATTAATTAGGGGAGCCTACATAATTTATTTGTCCTTTTTGAATTGTTGTGCCAACATAATATTAGACGAATCAATCTAATATTATTTTCACTTGTAATTTTGGTGGAACTTGAGAAGAGGAAAGTTTGGGAGAAAAATTCTTCCAACGAAGAACGCTCCTCTCAATGAATAATGAAGAACACTGGCGACGATTCTTCTTCGACTCCCTTCATCGAATCCTACAGACGTGGAGCGTCTTCCACAACCATCGTGAGACGTCTTCCTTCCGCAACGTCGTCAACGGATCGACGACCGTATCCCCGTGCCAATGTCAACAAACATCAAGCAAGGAAGGGGGTTATTGCAAGTTGGTCCTTTCCTTTCCTTTTATCCTCTTCGTTGAAAAGAATCGATGTGAAGTGTTATAAATGATTGAAGTTCAACTTCCTTCCTCTTAGTTGAACAATTGTTCTCACCCATAATCGTGGAGGGTGCGGGCCAACTAACATGGCCCGACTCCCTCCACTGATCCTTTTGTGAGGTTACTTCGCCATGGAGATGAAACAATGACGATGAAGGAAACAACGACGACGAAGGAATCAACGATGAAGGTCGCTCTACCCACGGCCTTCGCGAATCGCACCACCCCCGCGGCGCACCGGTACTCCCAGCCGAACACCGCCGACCGAGCGGCGCCCGACCCACCTACCCGCGGACTCCTGATGCCCTACCCAGCGTGCACCCCGGCCGAACACGCGGCTTGCCCCGCGGCCTGCCCGACCCCACCGGCACCCTGCCCAGCCCCACTGGCACCCTACCCGGCGCCCCCGCGCCGCCACGCGCTACCCGGAGCCCCCGCGCACTGCCCGCTCCCCCGCGCACTGCCCGACGCACTGCCCAACGCCCCCGCGCTTTAACCAGCGCCCCCGCGCACTACCCATCGCCCATGCGCCCTACCCGGCGCCCCCAACGCACTGTCGCGGCATTCTCGGCCCCCACTACGCCCTTCCCGGTGCCCTCACGGCATCTCGGCTCCCTCACGGCCACCCATCCAAGCCGGTGTCCCGGCCCCCTCACGGTGCCCTAGCTAAACTGGACCAGCTACGCCCTCCGGGACGAGTTGTGACGGGCCTCGCCCACGCAACGCTCTCGGCCGAACTGGCCCCGAGCCCGGGCCGTACCGCCCCCGCAGTCCGATGGGCCGGGCCCAGCGGACCAGGTTGAACTTAGTGCGCTGACCCACCCAATGGGCCTGGTCAGACCCAACGGGTCTTCCCGGGTTGACCTAGATATGGTCGGCTTAGAATGGATTGGGCCGCGTCGGTCCAACCGGGTCGGACCGGACCCGGGCCCACTACCGACCCTTTACTTCCTTTGGCCATAACTTTGGCACCAGACGTTCGTTTGATGAACCGTCAGCGGCGCTGGTATTCTTGGAGCGTATCCATCCCTTTGAGTATATCCCACTGGAGTTTGGGGTATAGTTGAGTTACGGTCAGGTTGGATCGTACACAAATCCAACCGAGCCCCGGGGACTAAAAGGCTAATAACTCACAGACCGGACGTTCGATTGACGCGTCGTCAGTTGCATTGAGACCCCTATGACGAGGCAGACCTTTGAGATACTTCTTTTGGAACTTTGTGACAATTTAAGTACTGCCCAGTAGCTCCTTCCGGTGACAATAATACAGAGTGCGGAGACCTAGTAGCTGGGTGAGACCTAACGACTGCTTGACAAATTCGACTCGGAGTGATTCAACTAGCCTAGTGAGGAGCGCGTGGTAGTTGGCGGCAGACCCATGGAGGAGGAGTGCCTGGTAGTTGGCGGCATACCCACAATGGGGAGCGCCTCTGTATGAGCGTGGCATACCCACGATACTCAACAGGAGGAGTACCTCAGCAGTTCAAGGTTAGTGGGAAGCACCTGGTAGTTGGCGGCAGGCCCACTGTACTCGACAGAGGAGTTCTCCAGCAGCCGTGGTTTCGACAATGTGAATAAAAATCCTGGTTGAGCTGAGTCAATGACTTTTTGTGTTTTCCTCATGATTGAGATGATTTACTAGATAACTTAGGTATATGTATGGTCATATACCTAAGTAATGGTTATCCGTTTATTTCATACTTTGTGGTTTATCCTTGTTGGATTTTGTGAGACCTTGAGGATCTCGGGGTCCCTACTGAGTATCATTATACTCACCCCTACACGGGTTATGCCTTCTCCTCATTGTGTTAGTTGCAGACGACAAACAACGCTGACTGAGGCTGAGAGTAGCAAGACTGGACGGTACCCGGAGGTGGACCACTCAGCGTGACGATACACGGAGCAGATGGACAGACATGGAGTGCTGAGGAGGCCATCTGTACATACCCTTCAGGTAGGAACCCCAGAGGACGACCCAATAGCTACTTTACTTTTCTTCAGTTGTACTTGCTTTTCAGTTGTACTTGTACTTTCCTGTTGGGCTTGTATTTCCAGCCCCTTTTTACCTTCCATCACTTCTCTTGTATTCATTTTTACTTAGTGTTTTGCTTCCAGTTGTGTACTTGGATGTGTTTGTTTACAGTTATAAAGGAAATGTCTTCCCAGTTTAGGGATTTACGCCTTTGGTACTAGTCGCTATCCCCTGGCCTATGGAAGGTAGGCTTGAGGTAGTCACGACATGGGCCCCGGGGGATGGGTCATGACAACGTAGCCAAATGACTATTCATGTAGTCGATTTTGAATTCCACGTAGTCAATTTCCAAAATCAGGCTCCCTCTATTTTTCGACCATATATCGGGTTACAGTACTCCAAATTGAGTGATTTTTTTTAGAAAGCTAAGAAGATTATTTATATTTCATTAGAAGAAACCAACTTTTGAATCGATCTCTATCATGTCTGAAAATAGGTTTTAAATCACTATATATTTTTAGTCAGATTTCAAGAGTTTTTCAAAACTGTTTTTGTATAGTTTTTTATGTTAACTTGAGTTATAGATATTTGATTAAGGTGATTCTTGATTCTATAGAAATATAGTGAAATTATCTAAATATAATTCTAAAGGAACAAAAGTTGATTCAGTCTGCAACTAGGGCTGTTTTAAGTCTGAAACTTTTAAATAAAATTTGTCTATAATTTTTAGGAATTCCCTTACATGAATTGCCTACGTGAGGAATTCATATACATAATTCTCTTACATGATGAATTCACTTATGTGAATATGTTACGCCGATTCCCTTACGTAAATTCGCTTACATAGAATAAAAACCCCCTACCTGAATTTGTCTATGTAGCTCAATGAAAATCCTATAAGAAATTATCGTGAGTTTTAAAACCCATCTTACTATGAACACTATTTTCAGCCTACCGTGAAGTGGCTTTGTTCAACCATAGTGACCGCATGTTATATCTGCTTATCGCATGTGTTGCTTTAAGTAACCTCACATTGAAATCTTCACACAGTCAGTATG
This sequence comes from Viscum album, assembly GCA_963277665.1. Lineage (NCBI taxonomy): Eukaryota > Viridiplantae > Streptophyta > Magnoliopsida > Santalales > Viscaceae > Viscum > Viscum album. The sequence goes on along the minus strand of OY728147.1, from coordinate 75,888,168 downwards.
GTGACCGCAAGAACACTTGAACCGACCACAGGACACATTAAGTATACCGACCGCATGACCACTTGGCACGCACAATCCATTCTTTCCTTTATTTATTTTTTGCTAAAATCTGAATATTCAACATTCTATCTTTTAAATTGTGTTTCATATATCTATTTAATGAATGTTTGTTTCTTACATTTAATTTGTTTTTATGACTTTATAAATTCATATTAATTATATAGAACCCATGAAAAATGTTTTTCAATCTTATAAACATGTTTTATAAAGATCAAAGGCTGTTATTTTTTCACACATGAAACGTACAACTTGAAATTCAAAAATTCATTTTTATTATTTTAAGTTGTTTTCTTTGATTCCATTGTTTCTAAATTAATATTAATTGATATTAAACTCATTCAAACTTATTTTAATATCTTTAATGTGGTGTTTTTAATTTTTTTGATATTCTCCAATTGTTTACTGCTTGTTTTAAACTGAATGTTTTTGAATTTTGTATTTCAAATTCAAACTTTCTATTTTCATGAGATCATTCATTGAATTATTATTATGGTGTCCGTTTAAATTATTTAATGGATGATTTTACTACTACAACCCAGGTTTTTAACAGCGCTAAAATTGGACTTTGTCAGGCTAAAAATGTGATGACTACCAGAGTGTGATTAAAATCCCTGGGCTTTTATCAGTGCTAAAAAAGCACTGATAAAGGGAATATTCGTCAATGCTTTTGAAAGAACCGATCAAGGGACACATCACCAGTTATTTTAGAAGCATTGATGAAGTGTCACTTTATCAGCACTTCTAAAAGTGCTGATAAAGGGGCATACTGCAGTGTGGTGCTAAATTTACACCACACTGTAGCACCACAAACAACACAAGTACAATACAGATAGCATCAGAAACAATAGACATGTACAACATAGATTATAAATGAAATATAATTCACAAAAAAAATAAAAGAAAAGCACTATATTATATACATTTTAAACATTGGTTTATACAATTACACGAGTAAGTACAAATTATCAAAAACATTCAAAAACGTCAATGTTCTTTTGTCTTGGGCCCCTGGCCCCCCACTCATGCTATTTTAGAACAAACCATCACATCTCAAGCAAAAGATTGCATATCTATAAGAAAACAATTCTTATGTTAGTAATACGATAAATAAATAAATTAAACAAAAAGTTTTAATTTTAAACTAAATTTTTAAACAAAGATTTGAGTCATACTAGGAACGTTGTGTATCAGATTGATTTGTGGTTGATTCTTGCATGTTACCCCATTTCTTATTTGTCTCCAAGCATTACCTCTGTGAAAATTAACTAAATAAGTATAAGATAAAAATGATAAGGAAATTAATTAAGTATTAACAGATAAAATGATAAGAAAACAACCTAAGCTCCTTTTTTAGTTTTGGCGATATGATGCGCGTTTTAAACTAAAATGACACTTATATATTAAAAACACACACTTGGAGTCTATCAGTCACATCGTATGTTAGATTGACGTGTGTTTGATTTATACAAATCCCAAATGACTTATGGATCATTTTTTCTAAATTATTAAAACAATCCGAATGTGTTTTCTCATTTTTGAGTATGACACTTGCGTTTTTTACTAAAATGTCATTTTAAACTAAAAACACACACTTTGAGACATACCGGTCACATCATGTGTTAGTTTGATGTGAGACTAATTCATACACATAAAAAATGATTTATGAATAAATATCCTAAATTATCAAGACAATCTGAGTGTGTATCTTTGGTTTTCAATGAGTGACACTTTTTGAAGTAAAAAGTCAATTTTAAACTGATAATGGATACTTTGAATCATTCAAGGTACATCATGTATCAGTCTAAATTACAACTTATTCCTACACATCAAAAATGAATTATGGATTTTTGAACTAAAATATCAAAAGAACCCAAATGCATTTTCTTGGTTTTGAGTATGCCAATTGTCTTTTTTACTAAAATTAATGTCGATTTTAAATAAACAAATGCACTTAGAGTCATACTGGTCACACCATGCGTCGAATTGAGGTGCGTATGATTCCTACATATCCCAAATAACTTATGAATCATTTTCCTGAAGTATCAAATCAATCTAAATGTATTTTCTTGGTTTTGATAATGTCACTTGTGTTTTTTACTAAAATGTCATTTTAAACTGGAAACACACACTTTGAGTCATACCAATCACATTGTGTGTCGGTTTGACATAAAACTGATTCTTACACATAAAAAATGAATGTGTTTTCTTAGTTGTGATGTGTGACTGATTCCTAAATGTCCCAAATAACTCATGGATTATTTCAATAAAGTATGAAAACAATACGAATTTGTTTTCTTGGTTTTGAGTTTGTCACTTGTGGTTTTTACTAAAATGCCATTTTGAACTAGAAACATGAACTTTGAGTCATACCAGTCACATCGTATGTCAGTTTGATGTGAGAATAATTTCTACACATCACAAATGACTTATGAATCATTTCCCTAAACTATCAAGATAATTCGAACGTGTTTTTTATATTTTCAATGAGTGGCACTTTTGAACTAAAATGTCAATTTTAAACTGATAAGAGACACTTTGAGTCATATCGGGCACATCATGTATCGTATTTTGGTCCAACCAATTACTATATATCTAAAATGACTTATAGATCATTTTTATAAAGCATAAAAATAATATAAATGTATTTGTTTTGTTTTTTGTATGTCACTTGTCTTTTTTACGAAAATTAATGTCAATTTTAAATAAAAAGACACACTTGGAGTCATACCGACCACACCATGCATCATATTGAGGCAAAGATGATTCATAAACATCAAAAATGACTTATGGATCATTATACTGAACTATCAAAACAATTTGAATGCATTTTCTCTATTTTGAGTATGTCACTTATCCTTTTTACTAAAATTAATGTCAATTTTAAATTAAAACAGGCACTTGGAGTCATACCGATCACATCATGCCTCAGATTGAGGTAAAGCAAATTTTTAAACATCAAAAATGACTTATGGATCATTTTCATAAATTATCAAAATAATATGAATGTCTTTTCACATATTTGAGTATGCCACTTGTCTTTTTTACTAAAATTAATGTCAATTTTAAATAAAAAGACACACTTGGAGTCATACCAATCACACTGTGCATCATATTGTGATGAGTTTAATTCCTACACGTCAAAAATAATTTATGAATAATTTTACTAAGGTATCAAAGCAATAAGAATGTATTTTCTTAGTTTTGAGTATGTCACTTGTGTTTTTACTAGAATGTCATTTTAAAATGGAAATAAGAACTTTGAGTCATACCAGTCACATCGTGTGTAAGTTTGACATGAGACTAATTCATAAATGTCAAAAAATAATTATGAATCATTATCCTAAATTATCAAGAAACCCAGAGCACATTTTCTAGGTTTTCAATTAGCGACACACATTTGGAACTAAAATGTCAATTTTAAACTGATAATGGACACTTTGAGTTATACTAGGCACACCGTGTATTGGATTGAGGTGCAGATGATTCCTACACATGAAAAATAACTTATGGATCATTTTCTAAAAATATTAAAACAATATTAATGTGTTTTCTCGATTTTGAGTATGTGATGTGTGTTTTGAACTAAAATGTAAATTATAAACTAAACACATACAGTCTGAGTCATACTGACCACACTATATATCATATTGAGGTGAAGTTGACTGAGTTTGTGATATGTGTTTTGCTTTCAAATACCTATGAAAATATAGAAAAGAGAGAATATGTTCTATTCTGATGGAAGAGGAAACCTTATTGCAGCCTCAAACACTTTACCTTTCACACAGCATGGGGTTGTATAAATTCTCTAAAAAATTCTTTATTTTCATTACCTCTGTTATACACTACCACAAAACGGGCCAAGGCTAACGCCACCCTTTATCAGCGCTAACGAAAAAGTGCTGATAAAGGTACCCCTTTATCAGTGCTAACAAAAAAGCGTTGATAAAGGTACCCCTTTATTAGTGCTTTTTTTAGCGGTGATAAAGTTACCCCCTTTAACAACGCTTTTTTTAGCGCTGTTAAAGGGTACCCCTTTATCAGCGATTTTTTTAAAAGCGCTGATAAAGGGTCTAATTCCAAAAAAAATCATTAAAAAAATATATTAATATTTAAATATATAGATATAGTTTTATTGATATAAATATAATATATATATTTTAAATATAATTTTAAAAATATTTTAGATAAGTAAAAATATACAGTTACACTTAATATATAAGATATTTAGTGAAAATGGCTAATAAAAAAAATAAAAAAAAATATTTTTAATTAATAATTTGCTAATTATTATGGATTAATAGTCATTTAATAACAATTTTAAGACTAAAAAAATAAAAAAAAATTAAAAAAAAGATCCAAAATATGTTGAAAACGCAACTCGAACTTCAAATGACCATAACTTTTGATCCGGGTGTCCGTTTTAGCTCTACTATATATCAAATCGAAGCCTGCGACAAGATATACACCACTATAACTTGAAGAAACCCTTCTCAAGGTTTTTTCGAGGCCAAACAAGGCCCAGAAGGCCTCAAAAACTGAGTTTTTAGTCGGGATACCCCGATTTTTTAACATTTTGTGGATTTTCAGCCTCGTTTCAGGGGGTATTATTGGCTTTTTTGGGTGGGGACTGAATTTATTCCAAGTTATTACATTCATATTGATATTATTTCTTTGAAATTTTATCGTTTTTTATAATTCACTATTATTTATAATCAAATAAATAACAATATATACATATTTTTTATATATTCACACATAAAAATTTAATTATAAATATAAATAATAAAATATATTTACATATAAAATATATTAGATTTATCTAAATAATAAATAATATCAATTTTATTTAAAATACAAATATATGAATATTTATATACCAATATATTAATCTAACTATATATATATATTAATATAACTACATGTATATATTAATATAACTATAAATATATATATTAATATAACTATATATATATATTAATATAAATATATATTACTATACAAATAAATATAACTATATATATATATAGATATCATGAAATGGAAAACAAATCAAAATAGAGGAGTGGTAAGGGCTTAGGCGCAAAGGGGGGGAGGTCTCGAGTTCAAGACCTGGTGGAGGCAGGGGCGCTCGCGCATGGGGGAATATGGGAGCTAGCGCTGATAATGGGTGGGGGATAGCGCTGATAAAGGGTGGAGGGGGGTGCGTGGGGGCGCTAGAGGTGCGGGAAGGTGCTGATAAGGGGGGGGGGGGTCAAGCGTTGTAAAACCCCCCTGAGATTGCTAGGATTTTTTTAAATTTTTATTTTATTTTTTTAACTTTTATTAGTGCTAAAAATCAAGCATTGATAAAGGAACCTTTTATCAGCACTTCATTTTAGCACTGATAAAAGGGTCTTTATCAGCGCTTTTTGGAGCACTGATAAAGGGGACCCCCCCTTTATCTATGCTGGTTTTAACAGTGCTTTTCAAGTGCTGTTAAAGGCCATTTTTAGTGATAATAAATGGGCTATTTGTAGTAGTGGGTTTCCACCTCAAAGTCCAATCTATCATGATCATGAGAATATTCAAACAAACCACCCCAACTCGAGCAAAAAAACACATGTATAAGAAAAAATACTTATGTTAGTAATATTACAAAGAAATAAATTAAACATAAATATGATGGTGAGATGGTTAACAAGTATCTATATGCATAATAAGGATAGGTTAAACACCTCTACTCATGTAGTGATTGTGATATTCTATGTGATATAATGGTTGGATGATTTAATTTCACATCATGTGCATTCAAAAGGACCGATTTTAGTTAATCAATTTCACTAATGTAAACTTAATGTGTTACTTATATGGATTTCACAAGCATTTGTGATATTATATCATGCATCTAATTGATGATCGAATAGACCAAATAATTCCACCACCCACCAAAGTGAAACCATTGTATTTTTCTTTTATTCTATCACTTACCACCGCCCATGATGGAACCCTAGATAGGGAATTAGTTTAATTTTATTTTAAAAATGATAAGGAAATTAACTAAAAAAATTAGATAAAATGATGAGAAAATTAGCTAAATAATTAGTAGGATGTAACCTCTTCCTAATGCCTGTATACATTCTGACATCATGCTTTCTGCTTGTTTCTAAAAAAATTGATTTCCTTCATTATACTTATCCTTAAGAAATAGATCAAAAATAATATATAAGCATTCTGATACCAATTATTAATACCCCCAATATATTTCTAAGGTCATAACTCATGGTAGATCACAAATGTAGCAGGTAGTCGCCAAAATTTGTTTTCAACAAACACTTTGACACCATATACATATCCCACTCATATATAAACAAATGTATGAATTCTTTTGAGTATGAAGGTTGTTGAAAATCTTGGTATTACTGAAAAAATATAAAAAAACAAATGATTAAGAAACATTTTTAATGAAATTGTAATTATCTTTGGAAATTACCTGTTCAAGAATGATAGTCTTTCCATGGTTTATAATCTCTCTCATAAATTTTTAAACATAATATCCATAATCGTTACCATTATGTTTCTTCTAAAACTAAAAAAAATTAAAAAAAAATAAGTAAATTGTTTTGAAATATGTTTTGATAGTTAAATATTTCTATATATGCCTTAATCTATTTCTAGTTGAAGTAATCCACATGCTTTTATCCTCAGTCACCAACTTCATTCCATGATTTAGCCTATAGTTAGAGATCACCCCATCATTAAAAAATTATTGTTAAAACACAGACTAAAACATATAATTCGAATTTTATCTATAAAATGTTGATTTCAGTGTATTACAAATCCACAATACAGATAATGTGTGTTTGGTTTGTTGGATATCCATGAATTGGATCCAAAAAATAAAAATTTGGGGTATCTAGATTGACTATGATCACCATCCAGTTCTTCCTAAAAAACAAAAATAAATAAGTAGTGAAAAAATATATATTTCATGTGATTAGATTGTAGAGTCTTACCCCTACCTTATAAACATAAAAAAGGCTATCATATATTATATTTTTTTCTCAAATTCATTGTATAGATCATCTTTAGTCTTCTCAATTTCTTCCTTCTCCAAATAAGTTTCTTGCGTAGAAATGATATAGGGATTAATGAATTCAAATCATGGTTTACACATTTTTCCCTTTATATAGTAGTGATATAAACACCTATAGAAAATATGAATAGTTATTAGCTATAATGAATGTATTAAATCACTATTTGGACAGACATTTATGAAAATGTGCCTTATATATGTATTCACGATTGAGACTCCCAGCCATTCAAACTTGAGAATCTCATTTATACTCTTGTGACCAACTATGTCTATAATGAATGTTCCGTATATTTCTTTTTCATATGGAATTAAAGACATATTTTTAACTTTAAATGTGGGCTCATCATGAATGTGTAATGATAATAAATGGTTCATTGGAACTAGTGGGGAGAAGGTAATCCTGGAAGGTCCTTTTGATTTCTTGGTCGATTCACTAGATTTTCTTGATCTGACCTTCTATTTCCCCATCACTTTATCCATCTGCAATACCATACCTCACTTCAGACCTTTTTTTATCAACTATTATAGGTTTTTCATAGTAAAAAAATCGTTAAAGACATACCTCATGTGTCTTTATAAGATTATATGCCCATGCTAAAAAAGTTCTAATATCATTATTTACCGTTGTAATATATGGATCATCAAGTGGAATAGGCAACTCAGCGGTTGGCTCTTGATCAACCTCAATCCTTATTCTCATGTAATATTTTTGGAGTTATTTATGGTGTAACTTATCTCCTGTGATATTATACACCGCACCCCTCACAATAAGGTGATGCATGGGTGTTGACAGATAGAAATCACATAAAACTTTATCCTACATAATTTTATTAATATAAAGTTATCAGAAGTTGTTTGATTCACATTTAGAAGAAAATCTATTTGTTCCTACAATACTTCATTGGTCGGCTATTTAAAAACATATATTTTTGCCTTCAATCCTTTCATAATCTTATATGTATCTTCTTGGGGTTTTATCTTCTCAAAGTATGTTTGAGGAGACACTTCAAAACCTACTCCTCTAACGTAACAATATTGTTTCAGTCGCTTCAAAACTATTGAAAGTAGTTTTTCTTCTGGTATGGTTGCTATTGATTCTTATGTCTAAACCATATAAAAAACATATGAACATAAGTATATATTTTTATGTCATACTGTTATAAAGCATAATGAATAACTATTATTTCATACTTACACATGTTTCCAATACTTATTTTTTGTTTTCATCAACTAGTTTACCCTACTTATTTACACGAGCCTCCTTCCATAGCACATGATGTGGGATTGAAGTGGTTTTGGATTTTGATTCATCAATCTCCATATAAACAAAGAAACATATGTGAAGTTCCAAAGGATCGAATAAAAACTGAGAGGGGGTGATTTAGTTTTATACTTTTTATAAGTTTCAACACTTTTAGAAACTTAACCCCTGCAATATGTTAAATTTCATTACCTTATCATCTTTTAGTAAATAATCATGCATGTAAAAGTATGAAAGAAAGTAAATAACATGAAATTTATAAGGTTCAACATCATTGTGAGAACCTATATCCCTTTTATAGACACTACCATGGGTCTATAAAAATTCACTATTATGAGTAAGTGAGTACAACTTGTGCCAACTCCCATCATACACCTTCTATCTCCTGATAGAAATGATTATACTGAATCCCATCAGTTTAAAAAGTTTTATTACAAAAAATTGAAAAAAAACATAATAAAGACTTTTTCAAACCACTCCAAAAATGATATGTCTGGATCCTCAGTCTGATGTGTCTAGGTCCAATGGGGCTGGGTTTGATGGACTCAGTCCAATGAATTCATTCTGATGAACCCTTTACCAATCTGTATTACTCAAATCTACTCAAATTTTTAGTCTTATCTTCCTCAGTCTGGTAAACAAAACTTTAAGATGTCCAACCTTCTAATGAGTTCACATTCTCGAAAGATAACTTTGACACGAATTCTAAAATTCTTCTCCTTTTCAACTCATGTCAAAGGTTAAAAAGTACGAATATATTGTTATTCTATTTTTAGGAATCCCATAAATAAAAATGTAGGAAACTAAAAACATTTCCTACTTATTAAAATTCAAAAAACTCTTATATTTACTCATATTTGAATTTCACATTTTAACACTTAAACTCTTCACAAATCTCATTGAAACTTCTTAAGTCTTCTCAGTAATCATCCTTATTGAACTTACTAACTTTTCTTCAGTCTGATGGAACTTCATCAGCTCAGTACAATGAAACTTCCTCAGATCATTACTATGTAACTTCCTCAGCTCATTACTATGAAACTTCCTCAGTTCATTATGATGTAACTTCCTTAGCTCATTACTACGGAACTTCCTCTTCTCATTATTATGGAACTTCCTCAGCTCATTAATATGGAACTTCCTTAAATACTCTTCAAACTTCATCAGCTTCACTCAGAAATTTTTCTGACAATTTATGTGTTTGATACTTCTGGATCTAATATTCTATGTATGAATTTATTAAATCGATTCAAACTTATCAAATACTTTCAACATCCTCCATTCTTCAAAATATTTTATCATCATTTATGAGAACTTCATGATCAGTAATGCATCATCTGACTTACATAGGAAAGTATTATGACTTCCTTTACTTCCATCACCTCCTTTCTTTCCAACTAAAACTCAATATGATTGAAAACACCTATTATACCCCTTTTCTTCATAAGGATTACATCACAAGTGTTACAAATAAATTATGATATTTAATAATTACAAACCATCAAAGCATCATCCAATATAAGTTTAGAAAGTAAATAAATTTCAAATTCCTAATTCCCTTGAAACTAACTTTCCAAGAATCATCACCACTCTTAATTTCTTTCACAACTTCACCTGAATTTCATTAAAACAACACGTCAAATTGATCTTGAACTGCATGTTGATAGATTAAGACTAATGGTGTGTTTGATCAATATTTTTAAAAAACTCTCAAAACATACCTTCCTAACAACTTCAGTGTCTAGTACAGCTCAGTCTGATAACCTACATCTAAAAAACAACTTTCAATAATTTTCTCCCCCTTTGTGTTTGGATTCATAACTTTCAATAGCTTTGGAATTTATTATAGAAACTATTATCGATTAACTAGTTCTGGTCTTGAAAAAAACATACTTTAACAAAAGTTTAGTTGTCAACAAATAAAAAAATTTACCAATAAAACATCAAAAAGTATCTTCAATCTCCCCCATTGGATTTGTTGACAACCCTTTTCAACAAATTTTTTAACTCAGCAATTTTCTAAAACTCATATTTTTTACAACACATGTTTTCTGAATTTTATAAAAATAAGAATTTATCAAAAGAGAGTGTCTTGGAACCACACTACTGGATAAAGCAATGTTTTTAAAAGAATTACATACCTTGGTGACAAGAAAATATTTCAACCATGTTAAGATAAAATACTTTTATTTTATCTTTTACACTCGTCTTTTTTTTATCCCCCATTTAATGATAACCATGTCTTTAGATTCATTTAATAAAGAAAAGTACTTCCCTTTCCACTGAAGGATAAAGTTTTACATATTCTTACCCTTTGTCAATATAGTTTAAAGAATGGTGAGGGTTATACCTTATGAGTTTTAAGAAATCATTAGAGGAGGTTGGACATGAATTTATGTCCTCAATTCCAAAAATATATCTTTTCGCATAACTTTTGTGAGGATAACAACAATTTAATACTTTTATAATATATATTCTAGCACAACATCTCCAGCATCAACTTTCTCTTTTATAAAGTGAGACTTTATATCAATGTGTTTTGATCTTGAGTGTTGAACGAGATTTTTTGAAAGATCGATTGCACTATGATTATCACAAATAATCTTCAATGGTTTAGAAACTTCTACTTTCAAGTCTTCTGGCTGAACTTTTATCCACAATAATTGAGTACAAGCCTGAGTAGCTGACACACAAAGTTATCTTTACTGCCAACATATGAGATTATTTTGGATTACTTTGATATATGACACAAAAAGTTATCTTTGCTTCCAACATATGAGATTATTTTGGATTACTTTTATAAAATCACATATGAAGATGTTCCTTCGACATATCTCAAAATTATCTTTTCTACCAACATATGATATTCTTTTGGATTACTTTGATACCTGACACACAAAGTTATAGCATAAACAATATTAGGTCTTGAGGTTGTGAGATAAAGAAAAATTTCTATTAGATTCCAAAAATATTTTTGATTCACACTTTATCTAAATACATCTTTACTCATATTCATCCCAATTGAAATATGAGTAAATACTTCTTTTTAATCTTCCATACCAAACTTTTATAATTGTTCCCTAGAAAAATTTTCTTGACATAAGAAAATGTACTTTTCCTTTTGTTGAACTTGTAAGCCAAGGAATAAATTTAATTCTCCAAACATTGACATTTAAAAATTCTTCTTCATTAACTCAAGAAATACTTTACAAACTTTCTCTTTATCCCTGGAAAAAATTATATCATCCACATAGACAATAAAAATTAGTGTGTTGGAGTTAAATTCTTTCACATACCAGTTACTATCAACATTTCCTTTAGAAAAATTCAACATTATCAAACAAATATCAAGTTTTGAAATACTAGGCATGTGGGGACTATTTCAACCCATGAAAATATTTCTTCAATTTACAAAATTTGTTTTCATATTAATCAATTAGAAACCCACAAGGTTGCTCAATGTAAAATTCTTCTTCAATGTCACCATTTAGAAAGGAAGACTTTATATCCATCTATTACACTTTTTAATTTCGATGATCATCCACTGATAAAAACATTCTAATAGTTTCTAAACTTTCAACAGGGGTAAAGGATTCATCAAAATCCATAGCTTGTAACTATGCATAGCCTTTACAAATAATACTTTCTTTTTTTTGAAACTTATCTATGTTTATTAAACTTTTTTTGCAAACCCACTTTGTTCTGATAATATTTTTACCTTCTGGAAATGGTAAAAGTTCCCATATTTTTTTTATCAATTTGATATAACTATTCATTCACAACATCCACCCATTCTTTGTGTTTAATAACTTTTGAAACTGATTTCAATTCAACTTTAGAAATAAGTGAAATCTGATTCTATAATATTAGATTTCTTCTATTCTGAATTGGATACTTCTGATTCCCCAGAATATTTTTGGTTTAAACATGTTTTTGTAAAGTAGTAAATTTCAGAGTTCCTATTTTATATTCAATTTACTCATCACACGATTCACCTAAATCTTGATAAGTCTCTTTTGACTCACTATCATCTTTTTTGGAATTCTTCAGCTTATCTTCCTCAACAGTCTCAACAACTTTTGTTAAGGAGTTCATATTTTCAATAACTTTCACATCATATGTCTCAACCAAATTTTTTAGAAATTTTTTCCAACACTTGTAACTTCTTCCATTAGGTGAATAACCTATAAAAGTTCTTACTTCAACATTCTCATCAAAATTTACAAGATCCAAATTTTTTATTTTAAGTAAACATGGACTTCCAAAAACTTTGAACAATTCCAATGAAGATTTTTTTCTATACAAAATTTCATAAGAATCCATGTGGGATTATGGTCTCAATAAACATTTATATGGACATGTATAGTAGTACTAGAAACTTATCTCTAATAGAACTTTGAAAGTTTATATTCTGCTAACACGCTTCTTCCCATTTCTACCAAACTTCTATTCTTCCTCTCTGCTACTCCATTTTTTATGGGGTATATAGAGCACTATATTTATGTTTTATTCAATTATTTATTAAATAAGTTTCAAAATTATTTCATTTGAATTCAATACCATTATTTTTTCTCAACTTCTTTATATAAACCCCCAATTCTTTCTCAACTTATCCTTTGAAGACTCTAAACATTTCTACGGCCTCTAACTTGTATTTCATAAACATTATGTTAGTAATCCAAGTGAAATCATCAATAAAAGTGATAAATTAAAAATCTCGTTATATTGATTGATGTATCATCGACCCACATAAATCAGAATGAAAGAGTTCAAGAGGTCTGGTAGATTAAATCTCAACTTTCTTACAGCTCTTATCAATCATCTTCCCTTTCTCACAAGTTACACAAAAATATTATTCTCTTATTTTCAATTTTGGAATACTTCTTACAACATCAAATTTAGAGGGTATTTTCATGTTTTTCTATCCAAGGTGGAAAAGTCTTCAATTCCATGACTTATTTTAATCTTTATCACTTAAGTAATAGGATTTATTAAATTCTACAATTTGGAAGAGATTCCTACTAGTCATTTCTCATTTTATAATAACTTTTCTATTTTTCACACTTTTGATAACACAAGAATATTTTTTTAATATCACTTATTTTTCATAATAACATTTTTGAATTACACTAAGTTATGTTTTAGTCCATCGATAAACAAAAGTTCCTTAGATTTCAACTTTTCAGCATCAATCTCAATCGTTCTGATTCCTCTGATTTTTAGAGAACTATAATTACTAAAGGTAACAACACCTCCCTCATGATTTTAAACATGTTTCAAGATTTTTAAATAACCTTGCATGTGTGAAGAACAAACACTATCAAGTATCCATGTTTTTTTCTTTTTTACTTACTTTCTTAGTAGTCTCAACAACAAAGGCTCTTTATTCAACTTTCTTCTTTCCTACTTCCTATTCTTTTCTTGCATATGAAATGTGTCCTAGAAGAGTATCCATACATTCTTTATCAAAGTGAACCAGTTGATAAAATCTTCCAAAAACTTCTTTCAGACAATCTGAAGTTCCAAAAGATCGAATAACAACTAAGAATGAGGCTTGAATCAGTTATTCACTTTTTATAAGTTTCAAAACTTTTAGAAACTTAACCTCTACAATATATTAAGATTTATTTCCTTATAAACTTTTATTAAATACTCATTCATGTAAAATTAGTAAAGAAATCAAATCAAATAAGATTTACAAGTTTTGGCCTTAGTGTGAGAACCTACATCCTTGCCATAGCCACTCCCATGGGTCTATAAAAATACACTATTAAGAAGAAGTGAATACAACTTGTGACAACTCCTCTTAGACACATTCTATATACCAATAGGAATGATTATAATAACTCACATTAGTTTACAATTTTTTCTTATAAAATAATTGATCCAAACAAAATAATAAAAACTTTGTTGAAATTGCTCCACAATTGCTCAGTGTGATTTTTTTGGACCAGATTTTCTCAATCATATGATGCTGGATCCGATTCACTCATTATAATGATGATAGATTTTATTCTCTTAATACGATGAGTCTAGATCTTATTATCTCAATATGATATACTCAAAACGATGAATCCATTCTCAATCTACAAAACTCAAACTCTACTCAAATACTCAATACAATGTACCTCAGTCCGATTGACTCAATTCGATTGACTGAATATGATCTTCTCAATATGATCTTTCTCAATACGATCTTGCTCAATATGGTAAACAAACATTCAACTATTTGATCCTCCTCATGATATCTCTATCCAGCAATGTCTCTCACTTTATTTCTTCAGCACTTTTCCTTTTCCACTTGCATGAAAGTTCTCAATGAATGAATGATCTAATCAGGTATTTATAGGCGACTTAGAAAGAAAAACCAGGAAAATTGAAATATTTCCCCACTTCCTCAAATTTTAAAATCTATGAAAATATATTGCATTTAAACTTTAAATTTGACTTCTTCAAATCTCCTTAAATTTCTCTAAGATTTATGCAAAATTAAATTTCAAGTTTGACCTCTTCAACTCTTCACAAAACTTCTAAAATTTTCATTCTAAGTCTTCTTCACAATCATCTCAATATGATTTTTGTTTCTTTCTCAATGAATCCAAATTCTATATCCTTCTCAATGAATTTTAATTCTGTATCCTTATCATTGAATCTAATTGAGTTCTCATTATAATGGTTTTCCCATTATGATGGAAATCCCATTATGATGGAATTCGCATTAAGAAGGAATATTCATACTTCGACTTTGAAATTATTCAAGCTTCATCAGCTTCACTTATTCCAACTTTTGGATATGATGGAGATTTTTTATTGAATTTTAGAATTGATGCAATCTTCATGATTATTCTCCATTTCTTCAAAGGATTTTATCATGATAGTTTTCAAGATTTGTGAGAAATTTTTGATCATAAAATCATTGTATGATTTGGTTTAGAAAGTATTAAAACTTTATAACTCCTGACTCCAAAATATTGTTTCAAAAATCTTCAGCAAAAATATGACTTCTTCACTCAATAACTTCTTTCTTTATCTGATTACGAAAAATAAAAACTTCCCAACAAAAAACAATTTATGCCTCCGATTCTTTTGGATCTGATGATCTGAATTCGATGAAAATTAATTCGTTGCTATGACTCCGATAAATCTTCATTATGATGGATATGGGTCTGATCCCTTAAAAAACATTATTTTTAAAAAAAAGTTTAGTTTTCAACAAATATAAAACGTTGTTAAAACAAAACACCACAAAGGTTCTTCAATATACCCTTTTGGATTTGTTGACAACCCCTGTGAACAACTTTTCCAACTCTCAAAATTTTTCACAACTCATCTTATGTAACCAACTCAAGATTTTTTAAATTTTTTAAAAATTAGTCATTCTCAAAAGAGAGTGTCCTAACACCACATTACTATATAAAGTAATGTTTTTGAAATAATTTTATCCCTCAGTGGCAAGAAAATTTTATGGCCATGTAAAGATAAACTTCCCCTTACTTTTATCTTTTCTTCTCTCACTTTTCTTTTGCTTTCACTTTTCTTTTTCTCTCTCCAATTTTATGATAACCGCAACTTCAAATTCATTTAAGAAAGATAATTAAAAACTTCTTACAAAGTAAAAAAGTTTTTTACTTTCTCTCCCCCTTTTTCAACATAATCCAAAGCAAGATAGGGGTTCTTCCTTATGAGGTTTAGTAAGACATGGGAGGAGGATGAACATGAAGTTGCAGCCTCAATTCCACAAACCTTACTTTCAACATTTATTTTGTCAGTATATCAGCAATCTGATACTTTGTTGAAATGTATTCCAGCAAAACATCTCCAGTAACAACTTTCTCTTTTATAAAGTGAAACTTTATATCTATGTGTTTTGATATTGAATATTAGACATGATTGTTAGAATAATCAATTGCACTCTAAATATCACAAATTATATTCAATGGTTTAGAAACTTGTACTTTCAAATATTCCAACTGAACTTTCATCCATAAAATTTGAGTACAAGCCTAAGTAACTGTAACATATTTGTATTTATTTGTACTCAATGTTACTGAACTTTTTTTCTTACTATGCTAACTCACACACCATTCACCCGAGAAAGATGTTCCTCCTGAGATTTATTTTCTATAATTACAATCTCGAGCCCAATCGGCATCATTAAAACCATGAAACTTCACCTCACTATTTCTTTTGTATAACAACCCATGTGAAGTTGTCTCTTTGAAATATCTCGGAATTCTTTTTTTCTGCCAACATAGGTGATTCTTTCATATTAATTTGATACTTGGCACATAAATCCATAGCATAAACAATATCAGGACTTGAGGTTGTAAGGTAAATAAGACTTTCTATAAGTTTCCAAAAGTCTTTTTGATTCACACTTATTCCAGATTCATCATTACTCAACTTTGTGCTCACTGAAATAGGAGTTGAAACTTATTTGGATTATGTCATCCCAAACTTCTTTAACAATTCTTCGACATTATTTTCTTAATATAAGAAAATTTATTTTTAATTTTTTTGAACTTGTAAACCAAAGAAGAAAGTTAATTATTCTAACATAGAAATTTCAAAAAATTTCTTCATTTCCTCAGCAAATGTTTTACAAAAATATTCTTTATCCCCAAAAAAATTATTTCACCCACATAAACAATTACAATTAGAGATCTCGAGTCACCATCATTCATATATAAGTTTCTATAAAATTTTCATTTATAAAAGTTCAACATTATCAAACAATTTTCAAGTTTAAAATATCAAGCACATGGATCTTGTTTAATCCCATGCAAAAATTTCTTCAATTTACAAACTTTTTTTTTCATCCTCATAAAGTAGAAACCCACAAGGTTGTTTAATGTAAACTTCTTCCTCAATATCACCATTTATGAAAGTTGAATTTACATCCATCTGATAAAATTTTTAATTTTGATGTGCATCCACTGAAAGAAACATTCAAATAGTTTCAAGCCTTATAATGGGGGAAAATGTTTCATCAAAATCCACACCTTTCACCTGTGCATATCCTTTACAAGCAAGTCTTTATTTATTTATTGAAACTTCTTCATTATCATTCAATTTTTTATGTAAACCCACTTTGTTCTAATAAAATTTTTATTTGTTGGTTGTGAAACATGTTCCCATGCTTCATTCTTCTCAATTTGATATAAATCTTCATTCATAGCGTTCATCTATTCTTTGTGTAGAATAGCCTCTAAAACTGATTCTATTCAAATTTAGAGATAAGTGAATAATGATTTTATAATCTCAACTTCCTTCTTGTCTAAACTGGATCCCTATAATTTCCAATAATGTTTTTGGATTCAACATGTTTTTGTAAGGTATGAAATCTCAAAGTTTCTTTCCCAATGAAAATTTCATCATCATACGATTCTTTTGATTCTTTATAAGGATAATTTAAATTACTTTTGTTATTATTGGAATTATCTAGTTTATGATTCTCAGAATTCTCAATAACTTTTGTTAAGGAACTTTGATTTTCAATTACCTTCACATCATATGAGTCCACCAACTTTTGTAAACCCCCAATTCTTTCTCAACTTATCTTTTGAAGACTCTGAACATTTCTACAGCCTCTAACTTGTATTTCATAAACATGATGTTAGTAATCCAAGTGAAATCATCAATAAAAGTGATAAATTAAAAATCTCATTGTATTGATTGATGTCTCATCGACCCACATAAATCCTAATTAAAGAGTTCAAGAGGTCTCGTAGATTAAATCTCAACTTTCTTATATCTCTTATTAGTCATCTTCCCTTTCTAACAAGTTACACAAAAATATTCTTCTCTTATTTTCAATTTTGGAACACTTATTACGACATCAAATTTAGAGAGTTTTTTCATGTTTTTCTATCCAAGGTGGAAAATTCTTCAATGGCGTAACTTATTTTCATATTTATCACTTAAGTAATAGGAGTTGGTAAATTCTATGATTTGGAAGAGATTCCTACTGGTTCTTTCTCATTTTATAATAACTTTTCAATTTTTCACAATTTTGATAACACCAGAATATATTTTTTAATATCAATTATTTTTCATAATAAAATTTTTAAATTACACTAAGTGTTGTTTTATTCCATTGATAAACAAAACTTTCTTAGATTTCAACTTTTCAGCTTTAATATCAATCGTTCTAATTCCTCTGATTTTTAGAGAACTATAATTAATAAAGGTAAGAACACCTCTATAATGATTTTCAACATGTTTCAAGATTTTTAAATCACCTGCCATGTGTGAAGAACAACCAATATCAAGTATCCCTGTTTTTTTCTTTTTTACTTTCTTTCATGGTAGTCTCAACAACAAAGGCAATTTCTTCAACTTTCTTCTTTCCTACTTCCTTTTCTTTTCTTGCATACGAAATGTGTACTAGAAGAGTATCCATACATTCTTTAGCAAAATGAACCAGTTGATAAAATATTCCACAAAATTCTTTCAGACAATATGAATTTCCAAAGGATCGAATAACAACTAAAAATGAGGGTTGAATCAGTTATTCACTTTTTATAAGTTTCAAAACTTTTATAAACTTAAACTATGAAATCTGTTAAGATTTATTTCCTTATAAACTTTTAGTAAATACTCATGCATGTAAAATTATTAAATAAAGTAAATAACACAATATTTACAAGGTTCGACCTTAGTGTGAGAACCTATATCCATTCCATAGCCACTCCCATGGGTCTATGAAAATATACTATTAAGAAAAAGTGAATACAACTTGTGCCAACTCCTCTTAGACACCTTCTATATCCCGATAGGAATGATTATAATAACTCACGTTTACAATTTTTTATTATAAAAAAATTGATCCAGACAAAATAATAAAAACTTTGTTGAAATTGCTCCACAATTGCTCAGTCTGATTTTGCTAGATCATATTTTCTCAATCAGATGATGCTGGATCCGATTCACTCATTACGATGATGTTAGATTTTATTCTCTTAATATGATGAGTCTGGATCTGATTATCTCAATGTGATAGACTCAAAACTATGAATCCATTCTCAATCTAAAAAACTCAAACTCTACTCAAATACTCAATATGATGTACCTCAGTCCGATTGACTCAATTAGATTGACTGAATATGATCTTATCAATGTGATATTTCTCAATACGATCTTGCTCAATCTGGTAAACAAACATTCAACCATTTGATCCTCCTCATGAGATCTCTAGCCAGCAATGTATCTCATTTGATTTCTTCAGAACTTTGACTTTTTCCACTTGCATGAAAGTTATCAATGAATGAATGATCTAATCAAGTATTTATAGGCGACTCAGAAAGAAAAATCAGGAAAATTGAAATATTTCCCCACTTCCTAAAATTTCAAAATCTCTGAAAATATATTGCATTTAAACTTCAACTTTGACTTCTTCAAATATCCTTAAATTTCTCTGAGATTTATGAAAAATTAAATTTCAAGTTTTACCTCTTCAACTCTTCACAAAAATTCTGGAATTTTCTTTCTGAGTCTTCTTCATAATCAGCTCAATATGATTTTTGTTTCTTTATCAGTGAATCTAAATTGGCTATCCTTCTCAATGAATTTGAATTCTGTATCGTTCTCATTGAATCTAATTGAGTTCTCATTATGTTGGTTTTCCAATTATGATGGAAATCCCATTATGATGGAATTCACATTACGATAGAATTCTCATTAAGATGGAATATTCATACTTCAACTTTGAAACTATTCAAGCTTCATCAGCTTTACTTATCCCAAATTCTGGATACGATGGAGATTTTGTATTGACTTCTATAATTGATGCAATGTTCACAATTCTTCTCCATTTATTCAAAGGATTTTATCATGATAGTCTTCATGATTTGTGAGAACTTTATGATTAGAAAATAATTGTATGATTTGGTTTAGAAAGGATTAAAATTTCTAACTCCTAACTCCAAAATCTTCTTTCAAAACACTTCAATAGAAATATGACTTCTTTGCTCATTAACTTCTTTTTTCTCTGATTATGACAAAGAAAAACTTTGAAAAAACAAAAATATATGCCTCTGATTCTTTTGGATCCGTTGATCTGAATTTGACGAAAATGAATACGTTACTATGACTCTGAAAAATCTTCATTATGATGGATATGGATCTAATTCCTAAAAAACAAAAACATTCTTTTTACAAAAAGTTTAGTTTTCAAAAAATATAAAACTGTGTTAAAACAAAACACAACAAAGGTTCTTCAATATCCCCTTTTGGATTTGTTGAAAACCCTTGTTAACAACTTTTCCAACTCTCAAAATTTTTCACAACTCGCCTTCTATAAACAACTCAAGTTTTTTGAATTTTATAAAAAATTACTCATTCTAAAAAGAGAGTGTCCTAACACCACGTTACTGGATAAATAATTTTTTTGAAAGAACTTCACCCCTCAGTGGTAAGAAAATTTTATGGCCATGTAAATATAAGCTTCTCCTTAATTTTATATTTTCTTCTCTCACTTTTATTTTTCTCTCACTTTTATTTTGCTGTCACTTTTATTTTTCTATCTCTAATTTTATGATAACCACAACTTCAAATTCATTTATGAAAGATAATTAAAAACTTCTTACAAAGTACAAAGTTGTTACTTTCTCTCCCCCTTTTTCAACATAATCCAAAGCACAATAGGGGTTCTTCCTTATGAGGTTTAGTAAGACATGGGAGGAGGATGAACATGAATTTGCAGCCTCAATTCCACAAACCTTACTTTCAACATTTATTTTGTAAATATATCAACAATCTGATACATTGTTGAAATATATTCCAGCAAAACATCTCTAGCAACAACTTTATCTTTTATAAAGTGAAACTTTATATCTATGTGTTTTGATCTTGAATACTGGACATGATTCTTAGAATGATCAATTTCACTCTAATTATCACAAAGTATATTCAATGGTTTAGAAAATTTTACTTTCAAATATTCCAACTGAACTTTCATCCAGAACATTTGAGTACAATCTTGAGTAACTGCAACATATTTGGATTTATTTGTGCTCAAAGTTACTGAAATTTTTTTCTTACTATGCTAACTCACACAACATTCACCCAAGAAAGATGTTCCTCCTGAGATTTATTTTCTATCATTACAATTTCAAGCCCAATCGGCATCATTAAAACCATGAAACTTCATCTCACTATTTCTTTTGTATAACAACCCATGTGAAGTTGTTTCTTTGACATATCTCAGAATTCTTTGTTTCTTCCGACATAAGTGATTATTTCATATTACTTTGATACTTGGCACATAAATCCATAGCATAAACAATATTAGGACTTGAGGATGTAAGGTAAATAAGACTTCCTATAAATTTCCAAAAGTCTTTTTGATTCACACTTATTCCAGATTCATCATTACTCATCTTTGTGCTCACTGAAATAGGAGTTGAAACTTATTTGGATTCTGTCATCCCAAAATTCTTTAACAATTCTACGACATACTTTTATTAAGATAAGAAAATGTATTTTTTCTTTTGTTGAACTTGTAAACCAAAGAAGAAAGTTAATTATTCTAATATAGAAATTTCAAAATTCTTCTTCATTTCCTCAGCAAATGTTTAACAAACATCTTCTCTATCCCCCCAAAAAATTATATCACCCACATAAACAACTAAAATTAGAGCTCTGGAGTCAACATCATTCATATATAAGTTGCTATCAACTTTTCATTTAGAAAATTTCGACATTATAAAACAATTTTCAAGTTTAGAATACCAAGCACATGGAGCTTGTTTAATCCCATGCAAAGATTTCTTCAATTTAAAAACTTTTTTTCATCCTAATAAAGTAGAAAACCTCAAGGTTGTGCAATGTAAACTTCTTCCTCAATCTCACCATTTATGAAAGTTGACTTTACATCCATATGATAAATTTTTTAATTTTGGTGTGCATCCACTGCAAGAAACATTCAAATAGTTTCAAGCCTTATAATGGGGTAAATGATTCATCAAAATCCACACCTTCCATTTGTGCATATCCTTTACAAGAAAGTATTTTTTTTTCTTGAAACTTATCCATGCTAATTAAATTTGTTTATGTGAACCCACTTAGTTCTAACAAAATTTTTATTTGTTGGTCATGAAACATGTTCCCATGTTTCATTATTCTCAATATAATCTAAATCTTCATTCATAGCACTCGCCTATTCTTTGTGTTAGATAACCTCTAAAACAAATTCTATTCAAATTTTGAGATAAGTGAATCCTAATTTTCTAATCTCAACTTCCTTCTTGTCCGAACTAGATCCTTATAATTTCCAATAATGTTTTTAGATTCAACATGTTTTTTAAGGTATGAAATCTCAAAGTTTCTTTCCTAGTGAAAAATTTATCATCATACGATTATTTTGATTATTTATAAGGATATTTTAAATTACTTTTTATATTATTGAGATTCTCCAGTTTATCCTTCTCAGCATTCTCAATAACTTTTTTTAAGGAACTTTGATTTTCAATTACCTTCACATAATATGAGTCCACCAACTTTTGTAAACGTTTGTTCAAAAAATTTCAACTTCTTCCATTTGGTGAATATCCCATAAAATTTCCTTCCTCAAATTTCTCATCAAACTTTCCCAAATTCATATTTTTAATTTTGAGACAACATGGAATTCAAAAAACTTTGAAGTATTTCAATGAAGGTTTTTTTTGTTATACCACATTTCATAAGGAGTCATGTTAGTTTTCAGTTTCAACAAGCATCTATTTTGAACATGTGCAGCAGTACAAACAGCTTCTCTCCAATAGAATTTTGAAAGTTTGTATTTTGATAACATACTTCTTCCCATTTACACCAAACTTCTATTATTTATTTCTACTACTCCATTTTTTTATTGAGTATAGGGAGCACTATACTGATTTTTTATACTATCATTTCTCAGATAAGTTTCAAAATATTTTTTTTGTGAATTAGGTACTATTATCAGTTCTCAACTTCTTTATGTTAACCCCCATTTCTTTCTAAACATATTTTTTAATGAATTTGAACATTTCAATAGCCTCTGACTTGTGCTTCATAAACATGATGTTTTTCATCTGAGTGAAATCATCAATAAAATTGATAAAGTATAAATATCATTTTTTTATTGATGTATCACCATCCCACATAAATCGGAATAAATAAGATCAACTGGACTGGTAGATTGAATCTCAAATCTTTTATTACTTTTGTTAGTCATCTTCCCTTTTTGACAATTTACACAAACATCTTCTTCTATTCTTTTTAATTCTGATAATTTTAGAATGAAATCAAATTTAGAAAGTTTGTTCATACTTTTCTATCTAAGGTGCCCAAGTCATCGGTTCCACAATTTTTTTTCTTCTTCCACACTCAAGTAACAGGAGTTATTGAATTCTCCTATTAAGAAGAGATTCTCATTGGTTCTTTCTCCTTTTGTAATGAATTTTCTATCTTTCACACATTTGATGATAAAAAAATATCTTCTAAAAACAACTTATTTTCTATCTTCACAAATTTGAATTACAATAAGTTATGTTTTAGCACATCAACAAATAAAACTTCCTTAGATTTCAACTTTTTAGCTTCAATCTCAACCATTTCAATTTCTATGATTTTTAAGGAACTATCATTACCAAAGGTAATTGCTCCTCCATCATGACTTTCAAAATGTTTCATTATTTTAATATCATATATCATATGTGAAGAGAAATCATTATTAAGTATCCATGGATTGTTCCTTTTTAATTTCTTTCAAAGCTGTCTCAACAACAAAATCTCTTTCCTCAACTTTCTTTTTTCAGCTTTCTTTTCTTTTCTGTTATAAAAAACTTGTTCTGTAAGGATTATCATACGTCTTTCTGCATGATGACCATCTTGATCACATCTTCCAAAAACTTCTTCCAAACATTAAAATTGTTTTTTTGTTGGAAAGTTTCTAACATCTTTAGAATTCACTTTTTTAACTTTCTATAAGCTAGGAAAGTTACTCATTTTTTCTTCCACTATTCCTTCCACTTTTCTCAAATATTCTTCCAGGTAGAGATAAGTTGTGAAAATAATTATATGACTTATGCCCATAGATTCTACAACACTATAAATATCCATAAAATCTTGGTTTTCTATTTAAGAAAGATCTTTCTTTGTAGAAACCTTGTTGATCTTGGTAACTTCTTTCAGCTCTAACATACTCAGGATGTGGACTATCTTTTATTTTGAGTGAGTTTTCTACTTTTTTAGATTTGATAGGTTTCCGACATTCTTTCTCTACCCAATATTTCCCAATACTTTTTCCATAACCTAAAATATTAAAATAATTAGATGATACATTATTTTTGGTAAGAGAGTATTTCACCTGATTCTCGTATTGAGCCTTCCCAGTATCTTTAGAAGTATCAACTTTAACTTATCAAGCTTTTTACATTTTCATTTATCTTTCTCAAGGTACTTTTGGATTCAATAAGTTTTGATTGAAAATTGTTAAACTATTCTTACTTAGATTTCAGCTTCTTACTAAGATCTTCAATCATCTTTCCATGTTCATCACTTCTAAGTTTGTAACTTAAAATCTCCTGAATGTATTCATCCTCTTGCTTGATGACATCTTTTATTCCATCGGAAACTTCTTCACAATATTTATTCATTTCTCTAATTTATTTATTGATATTATTTTTTCTCAAGACATGAAACAATTTCTGTTCTGAGCTGGTGCTCTCAATAATATTCTTCACCACCTTGTTCGCTCGCTGAGAAATCTTTGGTTTTCTCAACTTTTGTAATGAAGGTTCTGAATTTTTATAAACTTTAATATTCAGATGAATTGTTGTCATTTGAGTCTAATTCAACTTTCTTACTCAACATACTTCTTTTATTTCTAGTAAACTTCTTCTTGTATCTATTAAAAGAATTTTCTTCTTTATCATTTTTGTTCCACTTCTTCCATCTATGTTTTTCATCAGAATCATCTCGATATTATCCGACATTATTCTTAGGTAAATTCATATAAATTTGTTTTATTCCACCATACTCAAAAAAAATTATAGGAAGTTTACCTCCATACTTTTCTCTTCCTCTTCGATAGTTCTTGGATATAAGAGACATGATTTTCTCATTCAACTCATCATCCTATTTATCTTCGAACTCATAAGGATCAACTTCTTCAACATCTTTGATTTTCATCTTTCTCATAGATTCAAAATCCATTTAATCTTTTATCTTCTGTTTAAACATTAGATATTTCCTAATTTCATAATAAAAAATAAAGTTATGCAATTCATCAAGGGATAAATCATCCTAATATTCTAAAGAATAAATTTTTGAATCAAACCTATTTGGAAGGTTTCTCATAAATTTCTTCACAATTGTAGAATCTTACAAGAAATCTCCAAATACTCTGATGTTGCAAAAAAAATCATTCACTCTAGTGAAGTATTCATCATTTATTTCTTCATCTCTCATTCTAATGTCTTCATACTTACTATGCTAGATTTTTATCTTTTCTTCCTTAACTTTTGTATTCCCTTCTAAAACACTTTCCATCTTGTCCCACATACTTTTTGATGTTTTTATACCTATCACCTTCTGATAATTTTTTTTATAAGGACATGGGAATAAAATTTTTAAACTTTACTTAAACTTATATATTTCTATTATCAGCAAAGGTCAATGGGGCATCTTTCTCAATAGGTGGAAACCCAATAGTAACAACATCAACAACTTTCATTTGAAGAGATAGAAGATAATAAATCATCCTATTTATCCATCTATAATAAATTTTTCCATCAAATGTAGGAATTACTCTACTATTGACAAAATTGATATTATCCATGATAAAAATTTAACAAGGAAACCTCTCCTCTAATACCAATTGAAGTTACAAAGGATCGAATAAAAACTAAGAAGGGGGGGTGAATCAGTTGTTTACATTTTATAAGTTTCAAAAAATTAGAAAATTAACCCATGCAACTAGTTTAGATTTATTTCCCTATTATCTTTTAGTAAATACTCATGCATGAAAAAGTCAGAAAGCAAGTAAAGCACACAAGATTTACAAGGTTCATCCTCAATGTGAGAACCTACATCCTTGTCATAGCCACTCCCATCAGTATATGAAAATAAACTATTATTAAGAAGTGAATAAAACTTGTTCCAACTCCTATTAGAAACCTTCTATCTCCCGATAGGAATGATTATACTGACTCCCATCATTTTACAATTTTTTCTTAAAAAACAATTGATCCAAACAAAAGAATAAATAATTTTTTGAAACAGATCCATAATTTCTCAGTCTGAATCCTTTGTCTAATTTGGATAGATCTAATTTTATCAATTAGATGATGCTATATCTGATTCACTCAATACGATGATATTAGATCTCATTCTATCAATATGATGAGTCTAGATCTGATTATCTCAATATGATGGAATCAAATCAATGAAGCCATTCTCAATATGAAAAACTCAAACTTTTCTTAAATACTCAACATGATGTACCTTAGTCTGATTGAATCAATCTAATTCACTAAATACGATCTTCTCAATATGATCTTTCTCAATCTGGTAAACAAACATTCAACTGTTTCATCCTCCTCACGAGATCTCTAGCTGAAAATGAATCTCACATGATTTCTTCAACGCTATGCCTTTTCCGCCTGCATGAAAGTTCTCAATGAATGAATGACCTGAGAAAGTATTTATAGGATAATCAGAAAGAAAAAGCGAGAAACTTGATATCTTTCCACACTTACTTAAATTTCAAAATATTCTAAAATATCTTTCATTTAAACTTCAACTTTGACTTCTTCAAACCTCCTTAAATTTCTATGAGATTTATGCAAAATTGAATTTCAAGTTTGACATCTTCAAATATTCACAAAACATCTGAAATTTTATTTTTGAGTCTTCTTCATAATCAACTCAATACGATTTTAGTTTCTTTCATAGTGAATCCAATTTCTCAATGAATCTGAATTCTGTTTCTTTTTCAGTGACTCTGAATTCTTTATCCTTCTTAGTGAATCTGAATTCTGTATCCTTCTCAGTGAATCTGATTTAATTCTCATTATTATGGAATTCCCATTATTATGGAAATCTCATTATGATAGTTTTTTCCATTAAGATGGAAATCCCATTATGATGGAATTTCCATTACGATAGGATTCTCATTATGATGGAATCTTCATACTTTGACTTTGAAATTCATCAAAATTTATCAGCTTTACTCATTCTGACTTCTGGATATGATGGAGACTCTGTCTTGACTACTGGAATCGATGCAATATTCATGATTCCTCTCTATTTCTTCAAAGTCTTTATCATGATAGTTTTCATGAGTTGTGAGAACTTTATGACCAGTAAAGCATCATCTGATTTGGTTTATAAAGTATTAAAAATTTCTAACTCATGACTTCACAATATTTTTTAAAAACTCTTCAGCAACAATATGAATTCTTCACTCAATAACTTCTTCGTTTCTCCGATTGCGGCAAATAAAAACTTCCAGCAAACAATAATTTTTGCCTCTGATTCTTTTGGATCTGATGATCTGAATTTGATGCAGATGAATATGATACTCATAATCCAATGAATATTCATTATAATGGATATGGTTTTTATTTTTGAATAAAAAAAACATTATTTTTACAAAAAAGGTTAGTTTTCAAAAAATAGAGAAATTTTTTAAAACAAAACACCACAAATGTTCTTCAAAATTAAACTGATTTTTCATTGGAACATTTCTAACATCTTTAAAATTTAACTTTTTCAACTTTCAGTAAGTTAGGAAAGTTACTCATTATACTTTCACTATTTCTTTCACTCTGTTAAAACCTTCCTTTGAGAAGATATAAGTTATGCTAGAAATTTTATGCTTTGTGCCCATAGATTCCACATCACCAATAATAACCATCAAAGCTTGATTTTTTATTGAAGTAAGATATTTCTCTGTAGAAACTTTTTTGAGGTTGATAACTTCTTTATTATATAACATAATTTGGGAATAAACTATATTTACTACAAAAGGAGTTTCAAATTTTGTAGATGTGATAAGTTTCTCACATCACTTCTCAACCCATTCTTTTCCAATACTTTCCTTTTCACCTAAAATGTTAGAAAAATCAGATGAAACGTTATTTTTGATTGGTGAGGATGTCACCTGATTCTTGATTTGAACTTTCTCAACAACTTTATAAGTATTAACTTTTACTTCTAAATCTTTGTTTAAGTTTTCATTTATCTTCCTAGATGTTATTTTGAACTCAAGAAGTTTTCATTTATCTTCCCTAAACTATTTTTCATGTAGCATGCATGTAATAATATACCAACCTTTTAGAGTTATTTACGGTTATTATCTTGTTTTCATTGTTTTTCCCTATTTGGTTGGTTATTATATTATAATTTTTTTATTCTCTTTGCATGACTATTAAATGAATGGATATTATATACCATGTTACTAGTAATATTCCCTTATGTGTTGTTGGATTTAGAAGGGTGAAATCATTATCATACGGTATGTTTGATACCCTTAGCACTTTTCATCAGCTTGTGACAATCAGAAATGCACTTAAAATATAAACTGATTTTGAGAACATGAAACCTAGAATTTTGAAATTATAGACATGATTCTTTATTTTGGTAAAATTTAGGGGATAAGTAATGCATCAAAATATTTTTTGTTTTGATTTTTCAAAAACTAAAATACTATTTTCATGCAAAATTAGGTGTTTTTATTATTATGTACTTTATTTGTGTTGTGGGATTGAGATTGGAATTTCTATTTATTGTACCCTATATTTGGGTGTATTGTACTATTGTGTGGTCTTCCTACTGGGTTGTTCCCTCATCCCTATATTGATGGCCTACTTTTCTCCCTACTTGCCACCTGATCGTACCACGATTCACTGTTTTATTCCACCCTTACATTGCTGTTTTAAACTAGTTTTGTAATGAATATTACAAATATAATAATAAATTTCAATTTATGTTTAAATAATTTAATTAAGGTTAATAAAAATTATAATGGGAAATTTTACTTGTTTTTATTATTTCAATGTAGGTGGAGGTGATTTGGAGGACCCTTGATGGAGTGGAAGAAAAATGGGCCAAAATTGCATAGATCCATGGACATATGTCCACTGTTTTTAATATTACACAAAATCCGTGCATCCAAATAGGATGAAATTTTGTCGTACTGTCCAAAATTTAATAGGATACATTTCATATGAAGGAACACAATCCTGATTCGGCTTCTAAGGGGCCCATACTAACTGATCTGTCCAAGACACCGAATATGGACCAAGTCAAATGCGGTGTTCTGTATTTTATCAATATCATGATTTTTAGTTGTCTAAATGGTGAAAAACTTTTGGCGGAGATAGTAAAGAGGTAGGTATACAAATTTTCTATTTTCTCTAAAGTGAGATAAGACTTTCTGAAGGCCGAAACACGTGGTACAAGTGGATTAAAGAAATTTGTGTGCCTAAAACCACCTTCCAATTTTCCTATAAAATGACACCTTGGGCTCCCCATTTGCAAGTTCGGACAAGAGGAAAGGTTCTTCCATTTTGGAGTCCCCAAGGAGTCTTCTCAACATCCCTAGCAGTTCTGGAGGCTATGGGAAGTTCTACCCCAACATCTTTCTCTTCTTCCTCCCTCATGGGTTTCTAAACCCCTTGTGATCACCCAGGGAGGAACGTGATGTAAATCCCAAGCTTCATGTTTGTAATATTTGAATGATATTTTGAATTCCAGGTTGTTGTGTTGTTTTTCATCATCCTCTATTCTTATTTTATTGATTTATGTACTGGTATGTCATGCTCAACTCATATGATCATGTTTGGGGGTACCCATTCATGTGATGTTTCACACACCGTTCACCACTTTCTTTTCCCCCTTTCAATTGCGATGTTTGTGTGGTTTATATTGGTCAATTGAACTCACACAAGCACTGTCAAGGCCATTTACATTTATATCATGGTATCACAAAGAAATAACATACAAACCTGGACAGTGCATTGAGTTTTTTTTGTGTTGCCTTGGTGAGTTTCGGTTATGAAGTCAAACACAATTCACCCAATCATCAGCGGTGTCTGGTGAATCATTGTGTGTTTTCGAATGAACCCTAGGAGGTATCCTAGTATAAAATTAGTAACATTAGGTTTCTAGGTGTTACAAACCAGGTATTAAAAGATCATAACCCTATATCATGAAGTGATGAAGGATAAACATCATGAGAGTACCCCGGGTTGATCACGCTTAATTAATTCTGTTAATCTCTACATTGTTTTAACGCTTTCATTTTATATTTTCATCTTTAATCATCAAACCCCCAAGTTTTAAAAAACCTCATTAAACTTATAATTTCATAATCAAAACCCTAATTTTAAATTAATGATCTAAAGCTCCATCGAGAGATGACTTAGGGCTGCTGCTATACTAGAGAAATTCTAGTTAAAAATAAACATCTAATTTGACGCGCTTGACAACGCGATCACCACCCTGGTGATCTTATCATATTGTTCATTAATAAAACATGATATGACAGCTCTGTATTTCCATTTTGTGTTTCTCAGTGATCTTATTTATTGTTTCCCATTTACTTGTGCCTTCTGTATGTCCCATATATCTTGGGATCTGTTTCTCCCACTCAACTTCACGATCCTTCCGCTCGCCCTCATCCGTCCGTGTGTCCCCTCGTCTGTTGCGCCTGTCAAGGCATCGCCTCACCTCTGTTGTGCCTTTATGGTGTGTCTCCGGTCCCTTTCATCTGCGATGGTTCTTCATATTTGGCATCATCCTTCAGAGAGATGAGAGAGAAAATGGATGTTGGTTCTTCATTACTTGGTTCATTTCCTTCTTGGTGTTCATATTTTAGATAATTGAATCACAAGATCTCTAGTGGTCTTCGTTGGTGCTCTTTCACACCCTCTAGTCCAGTTACCAGCTCTAATGGAGGCTTCACCCCTTGTGAGTCTTTTCTGGATGACATCCTTCAAGAATTTTCTGCTACAGTAGTGTTCTCTAGCCCCCTTCTTGGGTTCTTAGTGTATGACTGAGTATTTGTAAGGCTTTAATAGTTTTTAATTTATATTCTATACTATTTATTCTTCCTTGTTTTCTTGGTCAGAGTTTGGGTTTGGCGTGCATGAGTCTATCTAATTTGAGGGAGAACATTCCCTTATTTGAGCCAAGTTTCATCACTATCTCTGGAGTGATGAGGTCCCTGTACCTGGATAGCTTATCTGGTCCATGTGCATTTCTTTCTATTTTGTTCTTATCTATTTTTATGTGCCTTGTTTTTTTTTTCCTTTTTCATAATAATAAAGAAAAATATGGTGGTGTTCTTGATGTGGAGTAGGTTTAAAAGTTCTAAACCACATAAATATCCATGTTCATTTTTATATTTCTATACTTTTCCTTTTCTGTTCTTTTAGCTTTGCTTTAAACGATTCCTATATTCTTTGTGTTTACATCGAATGAATTTGAGTAAACTTGTCCTGATACCCCCAACAAGTGGTATCAGAGCATGTAATAATTTATATTTTTCAATGTTTGTTATATTCAAAGTTGAAAATTTTGACGGTGAAAATTATTTCAATCTATGGAGAGTCAAGATGTGTGCACTGCTAGTCCATAATGGACTTTCAGATGCTTTTCACGGTAATAAAAAACCTATCACTACTGGAAATTTTAGCGTCACCAACAGTTTATAACCATTGGTAAAGGCTGGACAACCGTTGGTATAAACTATACCAACAATTTTCCAAAACATTGGGTCTTGAGCCGTAAGGATAGACATATCCCAACGGTTCTATGTGAACCATTAGGATATGTCTAAAAAATAATCATATACCAACGGTTTCAGTAAACCATTGGTATAAATGTTTGCCAACGGTTCTAAACTGTGTGTAATACCATGAAGGATCTATATACTAACTGTTGTGTAAACCGCTGTTATTGACTTTTACCAATGGTTTGCCATAAACTGTTAGTAAATCTAAAGTAAAATTATATATGCCAATGGTTTACAAATCATTGGCATATACTTATACCAACGGTTTTCATAGAACCGTTGGTATAAGTTCTGTTTTTACACATATGCCAACGGTTGTGAACCATTGGAATATATTTTTTATACCTGCAGTAGAAAGCCTTCTTGGTGGCCTCCCCCTGTGCAGCTGCATCAATTACACCAGGTAACACAAGTATACAATAATTAACACAGTACACCTGGTAACACAGAATATGTGCATAATATACAACAACTAACACAATACACCATTAACAGGTATAACTGCATAATAAATACATAATTTTGTATGAATTCATACAAAATTCATAATTCTGTATGAATTCTGTCAGAATTCATACAACAAATAATTCAAACAAAAATTTGAATACCTCCAATTCTGTATTTAATTACTCTCTACACACATACCGAATTAACACATAATTCATAAGGTAATTACAGAGAGTATACACATACAAAAAGTATACCCATACACTATTAACACATAATTTATAAGTTAATTAAATACAGAAAGAATTCAATTCAGAATTCAGGGGGTTGGGGGTTGTTCAGGGGTTTGGGGTGGTTGTCCAAGGGGGGGGGTGTCCGGGGGGGATGGGGGTGTTTGGGGGGGTCCAGGGTGGGGGGTGTCCAGGGGGTGGAGGGCTATCCAGGAGGGGTGGGGGTTGTAAAGGGTGCAGGGGGGGACTGTCCATGGGGGTGTCCAGGGGGTGGGGTGGTGTCCAGGGGGTTGGGGAGCTTTCCAGGGGGTGGGGGTGTCCAGGGGTGGGGGTGTCCAGGGGTGGGGTGGTGTCCAGGGGGGTTGGGGGACTGTCCAGGGGGTGGGGGTTGTCCAGGGCATGGGGGCTGTTCCGGGGGGGGGGGGGGGCTGTCCAGGGGGGTGGGGGCGGTCCACGGGGGTGACGGGGCTGTCCAGGGGTAAGGGGTGTCCAAGGGGGTGGGTAGGGCTGTTCACGGGGGTGGGGTTTGTCCAGGGGGTAGGGGTGTCCACGGGGGTGGGCAGAACTATTCAGGGGGTACGAGGTGTCCAAGGGGGCTGGGTGGGTTGTCCACGGAGGGTAGGGGTGTCCAGGGGGGTGGGCGGGTTGTCCATGGGGGTGGGGGGATATCCATGGGGGGAGGGGGCATCCACGGGGGTGGGTGGGGCTGTTTATGGGGGTGGGAGGGGTTTTTTAGGGGGGTATGGGGTGTCTAGGGGGTGGGTGGGGCTGTCTAGGGGGTACAGGGTGTCCAGGGGGTGGGGAGGTTATCCACAGGAGGAGGGGCTATCCAAGGGGTGGGCGGGCTGTCCACAGGGGTGGTGGGGCTATCCAGGGGGGTATAGGGTGTCTTGGGGGGATGTGGGGGGGCTATCCAAGGTGGTGGGGGGATGTCCATGGGGGTGTCCAGAGGGTGGGGTGGTGTCCGGGGGGGGTGTCCAGGGGGTGGGGTGGTGTCCGGGGTGGGGTGGTGTTCAGGGGGTTGGGGGGCTTTCTAGGGGTGGGGGTGTCCAGGGGGTGGGTGGGATGTCCATGGGGGTGGTCGGACTTTCCAAGGGGGTAGGGGGTGTTCAGGGGGTGGGTGGGCTGTCCACGGGGGTGGGCGGGCTCTCCACGGGGGTGGGAGGGGCTGTCCAGGGGGTACGGGGTGTCCAGGGGCTGGGTGGGCTGTCTACTGGGGTGGGCGGGCTATCCACGGGGGTGGCCGAGCTTTCTAGGGGTAGGGGTATTTAGGGGCGTGGGTGGGTTGTCTAGGGGGTGGGCGGGCTGGCCACGAGGGGTAGGGGTGTTTAGGGGGTGGGCTGGCTATCCACGGGGGTGGGCGGGGCTGTCCAGGGGGTACGGGGTGTCTAGGGGGTGGGGGTTGTCCACAGGGGGAGGGACTATCCAGGGGGGTGGACGGGCTATCCAAGAGGGTGGGAAGGGTTGTCTAGGGGGGTACGGGGTGTCCAAAGGGGTGGGGGCTGTCCACAGGAGGAGGGGGTGTCCAGGGGGGTGGGCGGGCTGTTCACGGGGGTGGTCGAGCTGTCCAGGGGGGTAGGGGGTGTCCAGGGGAGGTGGGAGGGCTGTCCATGAGGGTGGGAGGGGCTGTCTAGGGGGTTACAAGGTGTCTAGAGGGGTGGGGGATGTCCATAGGGGGAGGGGCTATCCAGGGGGTGGGTGGGCTGTCCATGGGGGTGATTGGATGTCCAGGGGGTAGAGTACCACTATATCCTTCCAAGTCATTACATCATGATGGTACCACATTTTACATTAATAAAAATAGGTATTTCCAAGAAAATTGATAATTTATATATATTTTTCAACTAATAAAAAGTGTGATGAATATTATTTTTCCTTATAACACTAGTGGTTTTTCGAGAAGAAATTCTTGACCTTGATCTCTCGATTAATCATTCTTTGGTTCCACTACAAGAGAAAGAACATGAATGGGTTCATGTTCATGTCCCAAATCTTATATAGAACACACAACTATCTCAACCACACTTCTGTCCACATAGGGACTCTCTTATTGTGGTTAACCAATAACTTCATCATATGGTCTATTAAAATTTCATTTAAGAGGCATGATTCTACTCAATATCAATAAGTCACACTAAATGAATTAGTAAGGATACACAGATCAATAACTCAAATAGGAGATATATGAATATGAATTTCATGAAAACATAATTAACTATTTTCAATAGAATCGGTTAAAAACATTCCACAATGATACTTTTTCTAAATTCCCAAGGTGACTTACAGCTTGTGAAAATGAGGGATGGCCAAATAAATCACTCATAAAAACCCCCCATGTTCTTAAAATCCTACATCATTTCTACCAGTACAACATATAATGGATAAAGACATCAAAGTGAGATGAATATCCTCATCTATGATAATAATCTACCATGAACCAGTTCAGATTTCAAGGTACACTGCTACACGAGTTATCTCTAACATAGCATGATGGGAATTCCTAAACCCCACGGATTGGTGACCAGAACCATAAATAATACGTGAATAATGATGAATAAATCTATTGTGGTAGTAACCATAACACCATCATGTTGTGTTCTCATGTTCTTTTCTCGTTCAGTGATAATAAATATGTACCCATTGATAACAATTGATTTACAGTCACAAACCACGGTATTAGGACCAAAAGCCAAAGCTCTTATTTCCTCAGAGATAGAGGCAGCAGGAAAACTCAATACCTGAAATATAAATCAATATGAAACTTAATTAATTACTATTTAAATTATTTTAAACATCAATATTATTACCTTCAATTTTAAACAAGCAGAAAACTCTTTGTTATGTGAAGTCTCCCTCCTTCTCGAAGATAAAGAACGATGCTTTCGATTTATCATTGCTTTATGTTCCCTGTAGATAAAAATAGAAATAATTTAACAGATATATATATATATATATATATATAAGATATAAATATACAATTTACTTATAATATGTAGTCATAGAACAAATCAAAGTTGAAAAAAACTGTGCGATGTGCCATTTCCCGCTCTTCAAGGCTTAATGTCATCAATGTGTATGATCCAGGAATTCCTCCTATTTGAGAAAGTGGTGGAAAACTAGTTTCAATTTTCTCATACTATTCTTCTTCATTTCTCATTGGTCTATTAATTCTTGTAGTAAGATCAGAAAAATACATAGAGCAAAAATCTATACATTCTTGAGCCAGGTAACCGTTCACGATAGAACCTTCAGGATAATTCCTGTTACAGATATAAGAATTTAATGTGTACATATTTCTTTCAGTTGGATACATCCAACACAAATAAATAGGTC
The DNA here is from genome assembly GCA_963277665.1 of Viscum album. Lineage (NCBI taxonomy): Eukaryota > Viridiplantae > Streptophyta > Magnoliopsida > Santalales > Viscaceae > Viscum > Viscum album. Next base: position 75,852,004 of record OY728147.1, on the reverse strand, counting down.
CTCCGAGAAGTATTTTAGTTGTAATATAGATAGTTAGATGCAGCATGCATGTGAAAAATGATGGAGGAAATATTTTCTCTAACTCACACAAAATTAATGGGGCATCTGCCAACATTTTTTTCAAGAAAGACTTGGAAAAATTCTTAGCACAAAGATCTATAAACAAATGGAACAAACAAATAACATCCACCCTTACATTATTGGAAAAAAGATGAATAATTTCTATTGGAATAAACTCATGCAGAAGGATGTGATAATCATGAGTCTTCAAAGATTTTAGCTTTAACTCTCTTCTGTTGACCTGTTTGAATATGTTGCTTGAATAGCCATCAGGAACTTTAATAGTCTCTAGTACTTCTAGATTTTTTTTTCTATAGGTGTCATCACATAAGAAGCACATGGAATTTTCCATTTATTTTCACTGATACGCACAAGATGCAATTCTGGTCTGATGCCTCAATCCACCAAGACATGCCAGGACCGTAAATCATCTTTTTTCTTTCCCTTAACATTTAGAAGAATCGAAAGCAACATTTCACATATATTTTTTTCAATTTGAATTACGTCTAACCAATGACATGAAAAATTGGTTGACCAATAAAAAAAATCAAAGAAGATACTTCTCTTCTTCTAATTGTAACAGGTTTCAGTGGAAAAATTCTTTCTCTTTCCAGATTTCATTTGACCCTTCCTAAATGAAAAACTAAAATCTTTCAATTCATTAAGCACATCAGTCCTAGACATACACTGAGGTGGATCATTAGTCTCCATGGTATTGTCAAATCTTTGATGATTATTTCTATATGGATGGTCCATTGGCAAGAATCGTCGATGTCCCATAAAACTGAAACTATAATGATGTTTCAGTCTTCTGGATCATGTATTATTCATACAAATAGGACGTGATATTTTTCACTTTGTGCTCCATCCAGACATCATTCCATAAGTATAAAAATCATTGATCATCCACATAAGTGCAACACGTGTCTAAAATATGTATTTCAAACATTCATCGTATGTACGCACACCCACATCCCAAAGAAGTTTCAACTCTTTTATTAAAGGTTGCATGTATACGTCTATATCATTGCCCGGATCAGAAGGGCCATATATGAGTATACTCATTAAAGTGAAAGGTTTTTTCATACACAACCATGAGGGAAGATTATAAATGTCTATAAAAATTGCCCATGTGATGTGCGACATAAGCATCTTCCCAAACGGATTAAAACCATCACATGAAAGACCCAACCTCACATTACGCATGTCAGCTACAAAATCAGGATATAGAGCATCTAATCTATACCATGAAAATCCATCTGCAGGGTGAACCAACTCATCATTAGTCTTATTTCTCCCTATTATCATACCATCACATTTTTATTGATATTTCATCAAACATAAAAAGATTCTAGAGTCTAGGGATCAATGGAAAGTTCCACATTACTTTTTGTGGCACACGGGATGGTGTTCCATTAGCTTTTGGATTCCAGCGGGATGTGCCACATTTTATACAATCACTCTGTTCAGCATTTTCCTCCCAGAATAAACTGTAATCTTTCGGGAAAGCATGAATTTTGTTTCTTGAAAATCCAAATTCCTCCACTAACTTCCATGCCATATAGTGGTTTAAGGGAATATCTACATCATCTGGAATAAGTCCTTAAAGAAGGTAAGAATGTAATTGATTGAAGTATTAGAAATCCCATACATAGTTTTCCCGTGAAACAATCGGATTAAAAATTCCAACTTTTTCATTTTACCGCATTGTTGATATACTGGAGTAATGGCAGCATCATTCAATTTTTTCACCCTGAAAACATCATCATTTTCATTAGACGCATCATGTGTGCTCATATCAAAATCTTATTGGATCAGAATCCTTTCTTTTTCATTATGATGAATAAACAGAAACTATTCATAAAATAAATTATCCAATCCAGTCCTCTCATTTGGATCATCAGTAATTTGAGATGTCATTTTAGTATATTATTTGAGTGATCACGTACATTTCCCAAGGGGGTGGGGGTGTCCAGGGGGTGTGGGGTGTCAAGGGGGGGGTGGCGGGGTTATCCCAGGGGGTCGGAGGTGTCCAGGGGGTGGGAGGATGTCTAGGGGGTTGGGGCGTCCAGGTGGGTGGGTTGTCCACGGGGGTGGGGGCTGTCTAGGGGGGTACAGGGTGTCCAGGGGGTGGGTAGGCTATCCATGGGGGTGGCGAGGCTGTCCAGGGGGGTCGGGGGTGTCCAAGGGGTGGGGGATTTCCAAGGGTGGGGGCTATCCAGGGGTGTACGGGGTGTCCAGGGGGGTGAGCGGGTGTTCAGGGGTGGGTGGGGATATCCAGGGGGTACGAGGTGTCCGAGAGGGTGGGTGAGCTGTACATGGGGGTGGTGAGGCTGTCTAGGGGGTACGGGGTGTCCAGGGGGTGGGCGGGCTATCCACGGAGGGTGGTCGGGCTGTCCACGAGGGTGGCGAGGCTGTCCATTGGGTTCGGGGGTATCAAGGGGGTGGGGGGGCTTTCCAGGGGTGGGGGATTCCGGGGGGATGGGGGTGTCTGGGGGTGGTGGGGCTGTCCATGGGGTACGGTGTGTCCAGGGGGGGTGGGCGGGCTATCTACGAAGGTGGTAGGGCTGTCTAGAGGGGTACGAGGTGTCCAGAGTGACAGGTGGGCTATCCACGGGGGTGGTGGGGCTGTCCAGGGGGGTATGGGGTGTCTAGGGGGGTGGGAGGGCTATCCACAGAGGTGGGTGGGCTGTCCAGGGGGGGCAGGGTGTGTCCATGGAGGTGGGCGGCCTGTCCACGGGGGTGGTAGGGCTGTCCAAAAGGGTAAGGGTGTCCACGGGAGTGGGCGGGTAGTCCACGGGGGTGTGGGGGGGGCTATCCAGGGGGTACGGTGTGTCCATGGGTGTGGGCGGGCTGTCTACGGGGGTGATGGGGCTATCCAAGGGTGTCTAGGGGTGTCCAGGGGGTGGGAAAGCTGTTCACGGGGGTGGTGAGGCTGTTCGGGGGGATAGGGGGTGTCCAGGGGGTGGGTGGGATATCCTCGGTGGTTACAAGGCTTTCTTGGGGGTAGGGGTATCTAGGGGGTGGGCGGGCTATCCACAGGGGTGGTGGGGCTATCCACGGGGGGGTACAGTGTGTCCTGGGGGTGGGAGGGGTCACTACTAGAAAAAAAGGTATTTGCGACGGGTCATTTGCGACCAGATCCCGTCGCAAATGGCTTTTTGCGACGGGGGCCCGTCGCAAATGGCTCGTTGCTGAAAACGGTGTCGCAACAACAATTATTTGCGACGGGCCCGTCGCTAAAGCCTTTTTTTGCGACGGGGAGAATCCCCATCGCAAATAGTACTCCGTATATTTGTAAAAAACTTTTCAAATAGTAATTGCGACGAGCCCCGTCGCAAATACCTGTTGCGACGGGCCCGCCGCAAATAGTTTTTGCGACGGGACCCGTCGCAAAAACTATTTTAAAAAAAATAAAAAACTATTAATAAATTATTTTAATGCATATAATAATATTATTATTTGCGACGGGCATAGTATCCCGTCGCAAATAATATAAAAATAAAAAAAAATTATTAATAAATTATTTTAATTAATATAATAATAATCCAATTATAATTCAAAAATAAAAAATAATAAATTATTAATAAATTATTTTAATTAATATAATAATAGAATTATAATTCACAAATAAAAATAATAAATTATTAATAAATTATTTTAATTAATATAATAATAATAGAATTATAATTCAAAAATAAAAAGTAATAGAATATTAATAAATGATTTAATTAATATAATAATATTAGAATTATAATTCATAAATAAAAAAAATATTAATAAGTTATTTTAATTAATATAAAAATAATAGAATTATTTTACATTCAAATATTAAAATAATTCAAGTATTACAAAAAAAATATAATTAAATTTTAATATTATAAAATTTTAATATATATATAAAATTTAATATTATAAAATATAAATAATATTATTATTCATATTAATATTGTTATTTCAAAATTTAATATTATAAAATATAAATATTATTATTATTCATATTAATATTGTTATTTCAAAATATAATATTATTAATATTTTATAATGAGGCAGAAACTACGAATAGAAAAAAAATCATATTTTGATTTCACAAATTTTATATCATAAAAACAAACTCTAATCTGAAGTAGGGGGAGGGGGAGGGGGGATCTGCAGATGGTGGTGGAGGAAACTCCATCCCTAAAGCATGAGTGAGTCGGCGCATGTACTCCATCTGCTCCTGATGCTGCTGCTGCCACCGACTCATCTGCTCCTCGTACAGCTGCTGCTGGCGTCGACGCTCCTCATCATGTTGTTGACGCATCTGCTCCTGCTCCTGTCGGAGACTCTCTATCAGTGCAGTCTGAGATCGCAACTAATCCTCATACTGTGTAGCAGAAGAAGATGCACGAGCTCCTCTCGTGCTGGACGCCGACATCGCAGCACTGCCATAATAATCTCTGGGAGTCAGTCGAGAGCTGATACCAACTACCCAGCCCTTCTCGAAGGCATACTGGGTGGCCTGCATCCATGCCGCCTCATCAAACTGACGGCCAGTGGTCTGATCTGATGACTCGGCCTGACTCTCAGGTCGGGCCTGTGACGCTGCGGCCTCATATGACTCCTGTAGTTGCAATTTAAAATTAAAATTGTGAATATATTATATGCAGTTAATTTTTAAACTTGAAAACAAATAATACTGACCACGATGTGATGCTGACGATCACCTCTGAGCTCCCCAATAGCTGGATCACTAAACATCCTCCGATATACGTCATACTCCGTAATATCGGGGTGCTCAACAGCCTATAAGAATAAAAAATAAACTGTTAATATTTATAGTTATATAAAATATTTATAAATAATGTACGTACCAGATGCTGTCTATGAGTACTGAAAGAACGACTCCCAGCTCGATGAGTCACCTCCTGTCTCCCCCGATTCTGCCTCCCCACCGATGATCTCCTCTGAAAGGCACCACTCAACCAGTGCGCACATAATCCATCCCATACATGGGATGAAATGTACTCTGGTCGGTGTGATCTACATGACTCGTCAAAATCTGACACTCTTGCTTTCTTCATGTCAACTTTTCTTAAATTGTGCAAAAACTGATGAAGGAGATCACGCATGGCCACCTCACATGCCTCATGGATGGCGTCACGCATGGTATCCTCGATCGGATACCATAAACCCTACAAATAAATCAAAATATCAAGTTAGAAATGAAATAATTTTCAAAATAAAAATTATTTATTTACGTACGTACCAACCAATGGCCGAACATGGCCTGCTGCACATCAATGGGAATCTTCTCCCATGTGGTCCATGGCTGAGAGAAATAGTTGCGCAAAATAGCGTTGCCCTGTCCGACTGCTATATGCAGAAAACTGTAAAAATAATAAACATTTATTATGTGAATAGATTAATGAAATCTTAATCAAATCTACCGGTTATCACACAGGTTATCACACCTCCGTGTGCGTGGATCAAACCCAAGACGTGGACGTTGCTTGGGGATGGGGTCATGAATCATCAATCGTGCAAGACCGCGCCCCCTCCACATACTCCCTGGAGCGCCTGCAGGCTGAGGGTCATCTGCCAGCAACTCATCTGCATCGAAAGACAGGTCAGCATCTGCCAACTCACGAAATGTGGCGTCGTCCATTTGAAACAGAAAATGTTAATGTTGTTAGAAAATAATTGATAATTACTATTATATATACATATATACATATTATGATTGTATATAAATACCATGGAATTCTATCAGTTTTCATCTTCATCATCATCTTCATATATGTCAATGTCATCTTCATATTCCTTCTCAACATCATCGATATCCATTCGAGTTACAGTTGCTTCATCTCTTACCATTTCAAATTCATATGTGACATCAATAACATCATCGTCATCACTGACTCTTAAATGTGGGGTTTCGTCATCGATACTCATGTCTCTTTGTAAAAAAGATTTATTTTGAGTACTCTCTTGAAAAACTTCAATTATTTTCACATCAATGAAAGCACATTCACTTTGACTAAACTGATTGTCTCGAATTTTGATTTTTATTACACTCCACCAATCAGTCAAGTCTCTTGATGTAGCACAGTACTTTGCGTAATAAACTTGATGTGCCTGTTGAGCCAATAAGAATGGTTCATTTACTACGAGAACACTTTTACATTTAATATCGATGATTCCATGAGTCGGATGAACACGCACGCCTCTCTCTGTATCCAACCACCGACATTTGAACATGGTTATGTAATATTGTTCAAGATAACAGAGTTCAATGATTTCATCAAGTATGCCATAAAAGTCAACTTCATTTTCTCGATGATGAGATCCTCTCAAACTAACTCCACTGTTCATTGTTTTTTTTTTTTTGATTCCCCATATGCATGTGTGTGAAATCGAAATCCATTCACCACATATGCATTATAAGTTTTAACAAGTTTGGAAGGTGGGTTACTCAATACACACAGTCGTTTGTCAATTTAGAAGCATGTCGAGACACCTGAAAATTTGTGAAATAATTATCAATATAGTAAACTATACATTGAATGAGTTGCTAAAAGATAAAGAATTTATGTTACCAGTTTTTGAAACCACTGAGAGAAATTTTTCAGTCGACGTTCTTCGAGAACAGCTGCTGTAATTTGTGGAATTTGTTTCTTGATATGATTATCATACAACCTATAAAAACCAAAGTTATTTACTACAACATAAATGATAGAATAAGTGATATAAACACTTACAGTACAACTGAGGTTATCTCTTCACAGTTGAGCAGAACATATGTATGAGCTCTATGATGTTCATCATCTGAAAGACAGCGTTCACAAACTCCTCCAAAACCAAGCTCTGGCTAGTTGAAAACAGATAATTGATTGTCGATTCCATCAATATTCCTCTCGTTCCATCCCATTTGGTTGTGTTTTGAAGGATACTCAGATTCAAAATAATGGGAGAAGAAAAAAGATATTTCCTCTTGAAAATAAGCTTCTGCAATAGATCCTTCAACAGATACTTTATTACGTACTTTTCTTTTCAATTTTTGCATGCATCATTCAAATGGGTACATCCATCGAAATTGTACTGGACCTCCACATTTGGCTTTATATGGAAAATGTAACATCAAATGTTTCATTGAGTCGAAGAAAGACGGCGGAAATATTTTTTCCAGTTTAAATATAATTACAACAACATCTTTTTCAAGTTTTCCTAGAGCATCATAATCTGCTGTAGCCGCACAAATTTCCCGAAAAAAAATGAGACATGTCTGTTATGGAATCCCAAATCACAGAATTCAACAGACCTCTTAATACAATGGGTAGAAGTCTTTCCATTATAACATGACAATCATGACTTTTTAATCCAGTAATATGACCATTCTTTACACATATACCCAAATTGGAAGCACAGCCATCTGGAAGTCTCAAATCTACAATCCACTGAAAAAATAATAAACGGTTTTCTTTAGACAGTGTATAAGCTGCTTTTGGTTTCAGTAACCTTTTTGTTCTGACATTCTCAAACAGTTCCAATTCTGAATGCCTGTAAATTTGGGCAAGATCTAAACGTGTATTTACATTGTCTTTGCTCTTTCCTGGCATATCCAAAACTGTATGAAACAAATTATCAAAATAGTTCTTCTCAATATGCATGACATCTAACATGTGTCGGACCAACAAATCAGACCAATATGGAAAATCCCAAAATATGCTACGTTTAATCCAATTGGGTTCTTTCCCAAAACTAGAAATTTTCTGTTGGTTTATTGTGGGACCAAAAGTGATGGGAGGTAATGAAAATACAACTGATTTTAACTCCGAACCTGATAACATTTTTGGAGATCCATCCCTTTCAACTGTTCCTTTTCTTAAATGAGATCTGTTTCTGCGAAAAGGATGATCAGTTGGAAGAAATCTTCGATGACATTCAAAATAACAAGGTTTCTTTCCATGAATGAGCATAAATTTTTTATTCTCTCCCATACATTAAGGACATGATTTCTAACCATGTGTACTCCAGCCAGATAACATCCCATAAGCTGGAAATTCACTAATTGTCCACATCAATGCTGCTCTTAGTATGAAATTCTGTTTCGTTGCAACATCATATGTACTGACACCAATACTCCACAATAAATTTAATTCATCAATAAATGGTTTCAAATAAACATCAATATTTTTCTTCGGATGTCCTGGAATTAGTAAAGTCAAAAAGATATATGGCTCCTTCATCAACATCCATGGAGGTAAATTTTACAGAGTTAAAAAAACAGGCCAACATGAATATTGACTACCATAAGATCCAAACGGACAGAAACCATCAGTGGAAAGGCCCAGTCGAACATTTCTAGCTTCTAAAGCAAAGGATGGATGTACTCTATCAAAATGTTTCCATGAATCACCATGGGCTGGATGATTCAAGCTTTTATCGGTTGAAATATTATCTTTATGCCATGACATCATTGTCGTTGTATTCTTAGACATGAATAAACGCTGAAGTCTGGATGTAAGCGGAAAATATCTCAACTGTTTTACAGGAATCAAACCAGACTTCCCGTGTTGTCCTTCTTTATATCTCAGTTTCCCACATGTGGGACAACTATCCAACGACTCATTTTCCCCAGAATATAAAATGCAATCATTTGAACATGCATGAATCTTCTGACAAGTAAGTCCCAAATTTCTAACCAGCCTCTTACTCTCATAGTAATTTTCAGGCAAAACATTTCCTTCGGGTAACAGTGTTTTAAGCAAAGAAAATATCTGGTCAAAACATGTTTTTGAAATTCCGTTATCTGATTTGATAGCCATAAATTTTTTAACTGCTTCTAATTTGCTCATCTTGCAGCAAGGATATAATGCATCCTCAGCAGACCTCAACAACTCATAAAATTCAGACGGTGCCAACTTGGGATTTGAAGCTATATCAGCCGGAGTTTCTGTATATTGAATAGATGAACCTGCAACATCATGTACTAAATCTTGAAACTGGGATGGATCGGGAATCAAGTTGGTATCACCTGCTCTGGAACTGCGTTCACCGTGTTGATACCAAAAAACATAATCTGGTTGAAAACCAAAATGCAAGAGATGTTCCCCCCACTTTGTCAAACGTGTCAAACGTTCTCAATGCACATTTTCTGCAAGGGCATTTTATTTTGCCTTTTGAAACAAATTCTGGATTTGATGCCGCAAATGATAAAAAAGTATCAACACCCTCTACATATACTGGATTTAAATCAGAACCGTTTAGATTTCTACGTTGATTTATCCATATGCGGTCACCTAATAATGATTGTTGACGACCTCGATGTTCCATATTTTTCTATAAAATATAAAAGCATTACTGGTTTTGAATAATTTGTTAGAAAAAACACTCAAGCTAGGATAATTATAGAGTTTACATCATACACGACTGATTATTGTTAATTATTAATAATTATTGGTAATTATTACTAATTATTGGTAATTATTGGTAATTATTCCTAATTATTGGTAATTATTACTAATTATTGTTAATTATTGGTAATTATTGGTAATTATTCCTAATTATTGGTAATTATTACTAATTATTGTTAATTATTACTAATTATTGGTAATTATTACTAATTATTGGTAATTATTACTAATTATTACTAATTATTACTAATTATTCCTAATTATTACTAATTATTGGTAATTATTACTAATTATTGGTAATTATTACTAATTATTGGTAATTATTACTAATTATTACTAATTATTGGTAATTATTACTAATTATTACTAATTATTGGTAATTATTACTAATTATTGGTAATTATTACTAATTATTGGTAATTATTACTAATTATTGGTAATTATTACTAATTATTGGTAATTATTACTAATTATTGGTAATTATTACTAATTATTGTTAATTATTACTAATTATTGTTAATTATTACTGATTAATATTAATTGTTACTAATTATTAGTAATTCTTACTAATTATTGGTAATTATTTCTAATTATTGGTAATTATTACTAATTATTGTTAATTATTACTAATTATTGTTAATTATTACTAATTATTGTTAATTATTACTAATTATTTTTAATTATTACTAATTATTGTTAATTATTACTAATTATTGTTAATTATTACTAATTAATATTAATTATTACTATTTATTACTATTTATTGTTAATTATTACTAATTATTACTAATTATTACTAATTATTGGTAATTATTACTAATTATTGGTAATTATTTCTAATTATTGGTAATTATCGGTAATTATTACTAATTATTGGTAATTATTACTAATTATTACTAATTATTGGTAATTAGTTCTAATTATTGGTAATTATCGGTAATTATTACTAATTATTGGTAATTATTACTAATTATTACTAATTATTCCTAATTATTACTAATTATTGGTAATTATTACTAATTATTGGTAATTATTACTAATTATTGGTAATTATTACTAATTATTGGTAATTATTACTAATTATTGTTAATTATTACTAATTATTGTTAATTATTACTAATTAATATTAATTATTACTAATTAATACTAATTGTTACTAATTATTGGTAATTATTACTAATTATTGGTAATTATTACTAATTATTGGTAATTATTACTAATTATTGTTAATTATTACTAATTATTGTTAATTGTTACTAATTATTGTTAATTATTACTAATTAATATTAATTATTACTAATTATTACTAATTATTACTAATTATTACTATTTATTACTAATTATTACTAATTATTGGTAATTATTACTAATTATTGGTAATTATTACTAATTATTGGTAATTATTACTAATTATTACTAATTATTACTAATTAATGGTAATTATTACTAATTATTACTAATTATTGGTAATTAGTACTAATTATTACTAATTATTGGTAATTATCGGTAATTATTGCTAATTATTGGTAATTATCGGTGATTTTTGCTAATTATTGGTAATTATTATTAATTATTAGTAATTATTACTAATTATTGGTAATTATTGGTAATTATTACTAATTATTGGTAATTATTACTAATTATTGGTAATTATTACTAATTATTGGTAATTATTACTAATTAATGTTAATTATTACTAATTATTACTAATTATTACTAATTATTACTAATTATTACTAATTATTACTAATTATTACTAATTATTGGTAATTATTACTAATTATTGGTAATTATTGCTAATTATTACTAATTATTGGTAATTATTACTAATTATTGGTAATTAATACTAATTATTGGTAATTATTATTAATTATTACTAATTATTACTAATTATTGGTAATTATTACTAATTATTGGCAATTATTACTAATTATTACTAATTATTACTAATTATTGGTAATTATTACTAATTATTGCTAATTATTAGTAATTATTAGTAATTATTAGTAATTATTACTAATTATTACTAATTATTGGTAATTATTCCTAATTATTACTAATTATTACTATTTACCGGTAATTATTGGTAATTATTGGTAATTATTCCTAATTATTGGTAATTATTACTAATTATTGTTAAGTATTACTAATTATTGGTAATTATTACTAATTATTACTAATTATTACTAATTATTACTAATTATTGGTAATTATTACTAATTATTGGTAATTATTGGTAATTATTTTTAATTATTGGTAATTATTCCTAATTATTGTTAATTATTCCTAATTATTGGTAATTATTTCTAATTATTGGTAATTATCGGTAATTATGGATAATTATGGGTAATTATTGCTAATTATTGGTAATTATTCCTAATTGTTACTAATTATTACTAATTATCGGTAATTATCGGTAATTATTGGTAATTATAGGTAATTATTCCTAATTATTGGTAATTATTGGTAATTATTACTAATTATTGATAATTATTCCTAATTATTGGTAATTATTCCTAATTATTGGTAATTATTACTAATTATTAGTAATTATATGAATAATTACCAATAATTAGGAATAATAACATTATTAAATTATTAGTATATTTTATTATTAATATTAAAATAATATAATTTTCTATATTATATACAATTCTTCTTTCATCTGTGTGTTTTCTTTCTCCACATACAAATAATACATATGGAGACAGAAAACACACAGATGAAAAGAGAATTGTATAAATAATATAAAAAATTATATTATTTTAATATTAATAATAAAATATAATAATAATGTAATAATATTATTATTCCTAATTATTGGTATTTATTACTAATTATTAATATTTATTCTTAATTATTAAAAATTATTACTAATTATTCCTAATTACCATTAACTATGAACAATACTAATAATTTAAATTTATTAAGTAACAAAACAATGTAAACATAATTAAATTACAACTAATTAAGAATAATTGAAACTAATAAAAAATTTAAAATAAATATTAAATTAAAATGAATATAAATACCTTGAAACTTGATCTGAGGTTGATCTATGATCGTTCTTGAAAACTTCAAAATCAACTCCGAAGAAAAAAATTAAACTTGAGAAACGCTCAATTCTAGAACTAGAATTTTGAGAGAAGAAGAAGATGGAGTTTGAGAATGAATTGAAAAAAACGGATGGGGGTATTTATAGGTTAGATTATTTGCGACGGGTCCATTTGCGACGGGCTACCCGTCGCAAATAATATTATTTGCGACGGTGCCCGTCGCAAATACCTTAGCCATCATTTAATACAGTTAACGGTTAAATAGTTATTTGCGACGGGACCCGTCGCAAATATGTTTCCCACGATTTGGCGTGCAAACGCGCCAGTTCTTTTGCGACGGGGACAGCAATCCTGTCGCAAAAGGCTACTTATTTGCGACGGGCAAATACCCCCGTCGCAAATAAGTTTTTAACGGGGCTATTTGCGACGGGATTTATCACTGTCGCAAATAACCCGTCGCAAATACTCATTTTTCCCGTAGTGGGTGTCCAGTGGGTGGGGTGTCCAGGGAGTGGGCGATCTGTCCATAGATAATTTAACTATCCATTATTTTAGGTGAGTTTGAATAGATATATAATTAATTTAATAAATTGTACAATATGTAATAAAAACTTTAATTTTTAGTAGGATGATTATTTACTAAGTGTCATCGGTCTATTAAAATCACGATACATTGATTCTGCGGATTTATTTCGCTCAACAACCAAGAGAGAGAGAGCATCCTGAATTATGCCTCTAGAAAATTCAACAAGGTATATATGGGCATCAATAGTGAGATCCCACTCACATTTAAAATATCCCATGATAGTTAGAGTTACATTTTGAGCATGTGACTATGTTTTTTTGTTTTTTATTATGGAAATTGGTGCATGAGGTTAATGTGTGATAAGTGAATTAACAAAGTGTGGTTAATATATGGGAATCAAGAGTGATGCAGGACTTTTATGAGCATTGAGTTTGATGTGGTATTTTAATGGCATCATGTATGGTGTGATTGTGAAATGAGAATATGATGGGATGTGGGAAATGATGGTGTGTGATGCTTCTAATATGGGTGTTACGGGATGATGGATGTTGTGGAACCACTAGGATATTGATACCTTCAGTCGGGAAGTGATGAGGCAGGTAATTCCTATGGGGAGAGTTCCCACAGAAGGGATTGATTAATTATATTGAGTAGTTGGGGTATTCTAGGCATGTGGGAATGATACATCTACATTCAATGCCATATCAAATTTTGGGACAATGAAGATCGGGCAATTGAGATGGAGGAGAGTTTTGGTCTGTGTATAGCCAAAATAGCATAAGGATTAGCTATTATATGTTTGGGATATGGCAAGGCACGTGTATTTTTTATGGATTTAAATTATTTGAGGGTTAGGAGTGTACATCCTCCAATCCCACTACACCCCCCCCCCTACAACCCCCACCTCCCACCGCATACCCCCCCCCCTATAGTCTCCCTCCCCCATCTCCCCCTACAGCCCCCACTCCCCACATTACACACCCCCTCTCCCCTTACTTCCCCCCCCCCCCCCCCACTCTGTACAGCCACCCCCCTACAGTCCCCTCACCCACTACATTGCCCCCCACTCCCACTACACACCCCCTACAACCCCCCTACAGCCCCTCCCACTACACAGCCCCACCCTCCCACTGCACAGCCCCCTCCCACTACACAGCCCCCCTCCCATTCCCTTGAAAAATAAATTATGAAATGGAGACCCATAGTAGGTATCCCTACTATTTAAGAACTCACTACCATGTTGGATAAATATAATAGGACATCACTAAAATATCACTATAAGACATGAACCATGCTTCTAATCAAAACGGTCTCAATAGAACACCTAAAAAAACTCTATGCAGTGGAATGATGTGCAAAGGAACTCTATGCAATGACATAACATTCCATAGATACAAATTTCTGAACTCAAGAAATCATCGTTTGAATATATATTCTATTATAGGAATCATGTTTTATGTTAGGGGAAAGAGGATAGACTGTGTTATCATCTATTAGAGGTGGAAGAACAAACACTTACTTGAATCAAGGATTGATCACAGGTTGGGAAGAAGGGTTCACAAAGAATAGGGGAGCTTTCATTTAGGGATAATCAAAACAAAAAACAAAAAACAACCTCATCTTCAAAGAAATCCAAATGAAAATGGAATAAATTGAGGTAGGAGTTATAACTTATAGATTTTATGTGGAAGAACAAAAAATGAGTTGTTGGGAAGAAGGGTTTTCACGCTGGAACGATCTCTCATTTAGGGCGCAATGTGGGCAGATCAAGATCGGAATTGCGTGCTATATTTGTGGATTTTTATCCCAATGGTTTTTAAAAATTGTTGGGTAATATTATCAAAGATATCTCAATGGTTTCAATGAACTTTTGGCATAAGGGGGGTACACTCTCCATTATCCCAACAGTTTCAAAAAACCGTTGGGAAAACTATGCCTATCCCAACGGTTCTTCAAACCATTGGGAAAATAGAGTCTAAAACTTACTATACCAACGGTTTTCAACAAACTATTGGTATATGAATCATATCCCAATGGTTTCTCTAAATCGTTGGGAGCTAGGCATTGGTATAGTATGAATTTATAGTAGTGTATTGTGACCATCGTTGTTGATGGTCAGTCCACCACTTATTATGTTGATATTGGCCCTAGTATATTGGAAAGTGCTCATTATACCCTATTGTTAACACTAGGAGATAAATTTTTACATGAAGTTTCACATGAAACTACTACTAAGTCTATTTGGGTTAAGCTTGAACATTTACATATGAATAAATCTTTTCTTGGGTGTATGTATAAAAAATGTGGTTATATAATTTTAAGATGGCCCCTAGCTCTTCTGTGCGAGTTCATATCAATGAGTTTAATAAAGTTTTGTTGGATTTGGCTAATATTGATATAGCGGTTAAGGATGAAGATCAGGATTTAATTATTTTGACTTCCCTTGATATTTCTTTTTAATTCGTTGAAAGATTCCATGATGTATGGCAGGGATTCCATTAATTTAGAGGAAGTTAAGTTACCTATTTAATCATGTGATCTTCAAACACATGTTTTGAAGGACGAATTAAACGGTGTTAAAAATGAACCCCAACTAATTTATACTAAGGGTCCTATGCAAAATAAAGGTAGAAAGGATAAGAATCAGTTTAAGGGTTTCTGATATTTTGAGTGTGAAAATATTGGACACATAAAAATGTATTTTTCTAACTTGAAAAATAGAGACAATATGGCCTAGACCCATGTGGTGTGTCCTGATTATGTCACTGCAGAAGTTATTTGATTGTTTGTAGCCCCTTTATTAGAACTAGGAGTAGGTTCTTTTCTATCTTTTTTCTACGATCCTAGGGACTACTCCACTTGTCTTTTTGGGGGAATGCTATTAGGAAAAGGGGGGGTTTTGTGGGATGGTCTAAGATACTTGGGATTGGGTGGAGAGTTCTCCTGTTGGCTTCTTATTTTTTGTGGTTTCTATATTGTTTTTGTTTTCTAATATTTTGTTACTATGGAATTATGATCATTGATTTGTTTTTATCTTTTACTATGTTTTACCCTTAAGAAAGGTTGTTTTATTTGTAGGTATTTATATGCTCGGGATTTTTGTTTCTAATGAAGATGAAGGTAATATAGGTAAGATCTATTTAATGTTGATGGTTAGATAGTTTAATTTATGAGCATGTTATAGTATTCTAGTAGTATATGTGTAGTATGGGTAAAACATGTGCCACTACTGGCACATGCTAAG
This sequence comes from Viscum album, assembly GCA_963277665.1. Lineage (NCBI taxonomy): Eukaryota > Viridiplantae > Streptophyta > Magnoliopsida > Santalales > Viscaceae > Viscum > Viscum album. Next base: position 75,835,723 of record OY728147.1, on the reverse strand, counting down.
TGGTATTCATGTTGGGTGAGTACTTGTAGACTTAGGGTTTTAATTTTAAGAAACTCTTCCCACACTACTGATTGGTTAAGGGTAGTTAGGTTGCAAGAACACCATCAGTGTTATTTTTCTTTTTAATTTTGGAAAAGGTGGATATTTTTTGGTTTAATTTTCCAAAAATTAAAATACCATTTTCATGAAAAATTAATTGTTTTTATTATTATGAAATTTATGTGAGTTGTGGGATTAAACTTGGGAATTATGTTCATTGGAACCCATATTGAGGAATACCGAACCATTGCGTGTCCTGCCTACTGGGATGTTCCCTCATCCCTCTATTGATGTTCTACTTCACTCACTACTTTCCACCTCGGTGATCTGCTCATGTTGTCCATTGATAAACCATGATCTGACAGATATGGATTGCCATTTTGTATTTCTCAGTGATCCTACCCACTGCCACATGTTTACCCGTTCCTTCCACGTGTCCCAGATATCTCGGGATCTGTTTCGTCTTCTCAGCTTTGTGATCCTTCTGATCTCCCTCATCTATCTGTGTGTCCCCTTGTCTATTGCACATCAAGTCATCACCTTGCCTCTTCTATGCCTTTATAGTGTGTATGCATTACTTTTCATCCGTAGTGGTTCTTCATCTTTGGCATCATCCTTCAAAAAGATGAGAGAGTGAAGGGACGCTAGTGCTTTGTTACCTGGTTCATTTCCCTCTTGGTGTTCATCTTTTAGAGAACAGAAACACAGGATCTCTAGTGGTATACATCAGTGACCTTGAACACCCCCTGTTTCGGTTACCAGATTCGGTGGAGGCTTCGCCCCTTTCAAGTCTTGTCCGACCTACATTCTTCAAGAATTTTCTGCTACAACAGTGTTCTCCATCCCCCTTCTTGGGTTCTTAGTGTAGGCTAAGTATTTGTACGTCTTTACTTTTATTTCTTTTGTATTCTATGATTTTTCTTCTTCTTTATTTTCTTGGTCGTAGTTTTGGGTTGGAGTGTGATAGGAAAACATGAGCTGGGAAAGAGGGGAGGTGTTGCTAGACAATAGGGGTTGCTATTGGGGAATTTTTTGTAACTGCATGGGGGCCATAGGGAATATGTTGGATCCTGAAGGAATATTCTTAGGGCCCATGGCTATTAAAGGAGGTTGTTATAGAGGGCCCCAATAAAGTAATATGCTAAGGAATAAAAGTGGAATATGATGGGGGTCCACTGGTAGTTAGTAGGGGAACGTTATAAATTGGATGGGCTAGAGAGAGTGGAGGGTAGACTATACTAGGACCTAGTGTCTTGGATCAGGTTGGGTTATGTCTCACCTAAGGGGGATACAGCTGCTGTAAATGTCCAGTTAACTCATTTTACTCTCATCCTTTACCATTTTAATACATTAAAGTGCTTCTGAGGTGTTGATTTCTTATCAATTTGGTCTGACCTACCCTTTACCCCACCTTCCTTGTGATGAAACCCCTCTCACAAACCTGGAATCGATATTGACAGTGACCCACATAGAGCAGGATGAGTTCCGATGATTTATCACCTCCGAATTGGTGAACCTCCTCCACCTCATCACTTCCATGGTTCATCGCTCAGAGAGAGCATCGTTTCTTTCCAAGGACCTCTTTCCCTCTCCCTACAATATGTCTTCCTTCCAAGTTATACATTCTGATGCTCTTGGAAAATCCTCTTGGGATCCTGCTCTTGCCACGAGATTGACCACTCACTCAGAGAATGAAGCACCACCAATTCTTGAACCGTGGGAGTCTCGACCCAGTTCTGGGGGGCTAACGAGTTTAGTGTCACTTGCACCAATAATTCCTATGATGCTATTACTAGAACATAATAGTCCAAATAGGCCTATTAAACCTCTTCTATAAAATGATGGATTTCACCTAGTTCTTACGGACATGGGCTAGCCTAACGCAAATGGGGTCACTTCACCCCTTCTACCTACTAATGTTGCTCATGCTATTGAATGGCACTCACCATCAATTTGTAATCTTCTATATTTTCCATGTATTATTTTTAAATATTATATAGATTAATTTTGAGACCAGGTGCTAAGACGGTGTGTGATTCTAAGACCTGGTGTGTCCAGAATAAATGTTTGAATAATATTAAAATATGAAATAGCACACTCACATAGTTTTCTTGAAAAAGTGGAATAACTTCTAAATGGGTGTCTGGATCAAAAATCCAAGGGCTCTGTAGTGTTTAGATCAATGGATTTACCCTTGGCACAGCTTAACAGCAGTCGGCATGGGTTAACTGTGAAAATTAGTTTCAAGCTTTTTTAATGAATAAAATAAATTGAAGATTTATTTTATTTTCTCTATTTCGTCGACATAGCGATACAGTGACACTTCTTCTCTAATTAAGCCTTTAGTCAGGGATCCAGGGTTATAGTCATAACCCTGGAATTCCTTGGAGGCTCTGGAGAGAAACCCTGGAGAATTTCTCTCAATGGTGACAATAGAGACTTGGATTGGAGATCATTCTTGACAAATCTCACCAGTGGAAATCGATATTCAATAGAAAACAATCCAATTCTTGGGTATTATTCATTATTTCGGATTTCCTTCCCTAATCTTAGATTCAAAAACAAATGTGGAGTAACCAACGAACAGGTCGATCTGCGGTTTGATCGTGCTTTGCGGGATGGATTTTTAAATACGGGATTTGTGGGGTTTGATTATTATTTTGATTTTTGATCATTCTTATGAGAATGGATCGAGGCCAAAATGAACAATGTCCTAAGTTCATTCCTCACAAATCTTCCTTGTTTTTTTTCTCCCCCTTGTTTTCTACGTGTGTTCTTCATTCTTCATCGTGTTTATGAATGAATGATCATTGTTCCTTCATTTCTTGGCACAATGATCCAAAATTGAAGATCTGGCCTCAGGAAGAACTCACAGAGGTTTGGTGACGATGAAAACAGATGAATCAGAGAGAATCCAAAGAAAAAATTCTTCGAGCTGTTTGAATTGAAATCAATTTAAACGTTTTTTTGAGCTGATTGAAGGCATAAAACACCTCAATTCGGTGTTAGGGTGATGAAATGAGCCTAGATCTAGAGTTTTGAGGTGAACAGACCATAGAATTGGAATTCAGAAGATTGGTCGAGGCACGTGGAAGAACCAGACATTCTAAAAAAACTTGATGAACAGGTGTGTAACCCGGGGTTACATGGCATGTGGACCCCCATTGAGCGGTGGCTAGGGTTTTGGGAGATAGTTAAATGTCACACGGTGTATGACCCTGTCACATGGTGTGTAGACCCTTCCTAGAGACTCGGCGAGTATCTCAAGAGATGCACGAACACGGGGTGGAGTACACGGGTTGCCGACATGGCATGTACTCATCCACACAGCTTGGCATGGACCAAGTACATGGACTACCCCATGTACTGGTACATGGGAAGATATAAATGGATTGACACTGTTTATTGGCCCACGGCCATAGTACATGGGTGGACCCTAGATGTAAGGACACGGCATGTGACTTCTTCTACACGTCGTGTACCCATCTTCTACACGACACAGTTTGGAATGACACGAGACATTGTACACAAGAAGTACCAGAGGTCACGGGACATGGTGTGTGACCCTACTACACATCGTGTATTCCTTTCAACATGTCTTGATTCTCTTGTCTTTATTATATTGGATAAGTTTTTCTAGGCTTTGTTCCCTTATCGCTCCCCTGAAGGTAGGTACAAATCATTTCCTATTCATAGGACTCTGATCCCTTCCTCGTGAATTCCTAGATTGTGTTGTTGGAATCCCCCGAGATTCCTGGAGAAGGATCCTCTTTTCATTCTTCATGCCCTAGGTAAAGTCTTTGGTATTGATGTGACCAACTTCACTAGGTGTTAATCCTATACATAGCAGGTTATTCCAGATGGAGTTGTGGGTATCACCCCATGACCCTATCTATGATCCTCATATGTGTTATCATATTCTCTTTAGATCTATCATCATATCTGTCTCATGATGGTTCCTAATGAATAGTACGTCTCAGACGAACATCATCGGTGATATCAGACTCAAGAGTGTGTTCTCCCGAATGAGTGCTTTGTGGAATCTTCAAGTTGAATCCCTAGTGTTGGTATATGGTAGTTTTGACTTACCTCTAGATAATATGTCTTAAATTGAGTATAAATTGATATCATTGTTATATGTGTTGTAAACATATACTATGTAGAGATGATTTTATCTTTCCTTTGTGTGTTTCTTTTTAGTTTTGGGGTGTCCTACTGAGTATTTTTATACTCACACCTACATGGGATTTGCCTACACGCATCATTTCTTGTGTAGAAGACCAGCCTTTTGATGGATTCCTAGGTGGACTAGGACCAAACAGTGCTTTGTGAGATCAAGAAGGCCGAGGTGTTCCTACAACTATAGACAGTAGTCCTAGTACCACTTCTCAGAGGTTAGACTTGTGGTTATAGGTTTATTTTTAGTGTGCATGTATTCTTTCATGGTTTACCATACTTTCTTTACTTTTTTTTGTACTCTGTTGGTTGGAATATAGTGGTATGCATGCTTTGTTTTCATAGTGGTTTTTACATTTCATCATTTTGTGGTCTTTGAGATGTGTTCATGCCTACAAGTACATATATAATACCTCCCATGTTAGTGATATGCCTACTTGGTGATAGTCACCAGCCCTTGGCCTATTTGAGATAGGATTGTAGAGTCATGGAATGGGCCCCATTGGGACGGGTCATGAAAGAGTGGTATGAGAGGTGGACGGTTCTACTTTAGGACCAAGAGTCTATAATTTTGGTTTGGGAAAATAGTGTTAAGTGTTTCAAGTTTAGATTTTAGGCCAAGGACTCCAGTGTTGGTGTGGGCAGATGATGTATCCATACAACAAGACTCTAATAACATGCTTTTTGACTCAGTACATGAGAACACCGGTTGTAGGTAAAATAATGGTATATGCATCATATAGAAATGGGTTATGGTTTCCATGTCTTTCTTGAGTGAGCTATCCAGATATATTCATTGACCATGGTACATCTTGTTTTCTTACAAGATTCCTTTATGACGCATACCAGCTAAGATTCAATAGCTTTATCACCAGGATGACACCCTTAGTGAAGAGGCTTAGATATAAGGACCAGTTCCCCAGATGTTACCTCCAGGTGGTGCACTAGCTATACCACCACCTGTGGAGAAACATGTGGTACCCATAGTACCAACAGATGAGGAGTGAAAGCTGAGAACACTTCAAAAGTTTCAGAGATAGTACCCCTCAGGTTATGAGGCAAGCCTGACCCTCAGGTGGCTGAGGACTGGCATGAGGAAGTGATCTGTGTTTTCCATCTAGTCAAGACACCAGCGGATCAGATGGTGGTCCTAGTGGTGATTCTTCTATAGGGTTCAGTATGGCGATGGTGGAGTTTTCATATCTAGACTCACGACAAGGCGACTCTTTCATGGAAAGAGTTCGAGTGAATCTTTAGAGAGGAGTTCTCACTATTTATACTGAGATCTGTGCATATATAAGAGCTTCTTCAGTTTCAAAAGGGTAGCATGAAAATGGTTGATTATTCATCGAGGTTCACCAACCTTTCCTGGTACTCGATGGATATGGTTAGAGATCATTACTTTAGGGATTGGACCTTTGATTGGGGTCTGTGTAGAGATATCTGAGCTAGTATCATCCCTCTATGCATTCCGACTTATGTTGGGGTTCTTGAGCGAGCTTTAGTGGTTTAAAGCTTCTTGGATGAGCAAATATAGCCAGTGATAGTCAATAGTGGACGAGAAGGTGTAGATACCTTGATAGCAGGGAGTCAACGTTAGTATCATGGATACATATGTGGGATATGTTTTAGAATGAGGTCCCAAGATAGAGTATTTATAGTTCAGGGCTCACAGGATGGGTCCAGTTAGCCTAGGGAGAGGCAGTGTTATTCACATGATGGCATGGGACATCTCACTCAAGATTGTCTGAACTGTCATGCTGCTGATAGGGAGATAGTGTATGGACCATCAAGGAAGAGAAAATGGAAAAATTAGGCAGATCCATAGGGCGGTGGGCATGGCAGAGGAGCAGGGAGGGCAGGAGGAGGTGGTTGACATTTTGATTTGTTACCACCACCACCCCCAGGTGGTCCACGCCAGGCTCAGGGAGCTGGAGGACATGGGAGGGGACAACTGCATGCGATCGAGGCATATGAACCAGGGGTATGTTAATGATTCGAGGTACGATATGTGTCTTTTATACTTTATCTATAGTGCTGATAGACAGGTGTTGGTCATTATTTTCTTACCACGTATCTTGTTCGAGACCTAGAGATTTTGGTTGAATTGTTGACTCGGCCCTTATGCTTGGAGACACCTACAGAAGAAGACTCAGTGATCACACATTTGTGCCAACAATGTGGCCTGGCTGTTGGAGGTGAGAGTTTTGGTTGGAACATCTTGGGGGAAGTGTTGAGGCCTTATTATGTCATTCCTGACATGGATTGGTTATCCGTAGTTCATTCCCAGATTAACTGTTTTAAGCGAAGGTTGCGGTGTCTCCATAGTGTTGGAATGTAGTTTTCTTTTTTCAATGAAAAGGAAACTTATGAAGCATGGGAATGAATCATACATAGGAGGGTGTATCCAATTACCCATTAGTTGGCTAGCCTAACCCTCAGTGAAGCAGATGTTATGAGCTTCTAGTTTCCAACGGTGGTGGCGGAGTATGAGGATGTATTTACTAAAGATGTTCTAGGATTACCTCCCTACTGGGAAATAGACTTCTTTATTGATTTACACCCTAGGAAGGTACTGATATCTACACCATAATATCATATGACTTCTGTAGAGCTTCGCAAGCTGAGAGTGTAGTTGGAGGACTTTCATAGGAAGGGCTTCATGAGACCTAGTGTTTCACCCTAGGTAACCCTAGTTTTGTTTTCCAAAAAGGCAAACAAGAGCTTTAGGTTGTATGTGAACTAACGATACTTGGACCAAGTGATCATGAAGAACAAGTATCTACTACCAAGGATCGATGACCTCTTCAATTAGTTGATAGGGGAACAATGGTTCTCAAAGGTTGACCTTTGATCAGGATATCACCGGCTGCGAGTAAGGGATGAGGATATACTGAAGATGGCCTTCAAATGGTGTTATAGTCACTATGAGTACTTGGTGATTCCTTTTTGTGTGACGAACACCCTAGTAGTGTTCATGGGACTCATGGACCGTATCTTTCACCCTTATTTAGACCGGTTTGTGGTAGTCTTCGTCGATGATATCCTTGTGTACTCGGCATCTGAGGAGGATCACGTGAGACAGTTGAGGATGGTTCTGGATGTACTCTATGAGCACCAGCTTTATGGGAAACTCTCTAAATTCAAGTTATGGATTCAACCAGTCCAATTTTTGGGACACGTTATCTCAATGGATGGAGTGGTAGTGGACCCAGCCAATGTTGAGGCATTGTTAGCATGGGATCCACCTAAGAACGTGAAGGAGGTGCAAATATTTCTTGGGCTAGCAGGATATTATCATAGATTTATACTTGATTTCACAAGGTATCAGCATTGATGATAGCTTTAACTCAAAAGGGGAAGACTTTCATGTGGGAATAGAAGTTCTAGTAGGCTTTTCAATAGTTGAGGTAGAGTTTGACGAGTGCTTCAATATTGAGATTTCCGGAGGAGGGTGTCGATTAAATAATGTTCGGCGATGCATCAGGGACCAGGATTGGTTGTGTCATGATGTGAAGGAAAGTGGTTATTTCTTATGGTTCACACCAATTGAGATCACATGAGCAGAACTATGTGATCCATGATCTTGAGTTAGCAGTGGTATTCTCCACATTGAAGATGTGGCGACACTACCTGATGGGTGAGTGGTTTATCGTCTACTCATATCACAAGAGTATCAAGTATATATTATCTCATAAGAATATGAACTTTATATATAGGTTATGGCTATATTTTCTCTAGTACTATGAATTTAATATTTTTTATACTCTTGAGAAGGGGTACATGGTGTCAGATGCCCTCAGCAGAAGATATAGTTCATAGTTGTTGAACAGGGCCTCAAATCAGTCGACCTCGTTATAATTATCATTTGTGTATGGATATGGAGGATATTACCTCCATTCGATGGTTGTTACCCCTCCACTCTTATAGTGAGTCAAGGAGTCATAACTTGGGGATACCGACTGTGAGACCCAATGTGCTCAGATATCCACAAGGCATGCTTCTGATGGATATTCCCAAGAAGGGGAGCATTTTGTTCTTTTTAGAGGACACATAGTAGTACTAGTGGAATTGTAGGAGGAGGTTTTGAGAGAGTTTCATACGTCCCCTTTGGCAGTACATACAGGTGTGAAGAAGATGTACTAGAACCTATGATATTAGTTTTCATGTCCATGAATAAATAAGGGATTTGCAAAGTTCATTTCTCAATGTCTTACTTGTTAATAAGTGAAGTCTGAGCACCAGGTTTCAACAGGTTTAGCTCAACCCCTTAAGGTTACAGAATATAAGTATGATGGAATATTGATGGAATTCATGATGGGTTTACCACTTATGTACAAGGGACATGATTCCATCTAGGTGATCATTGACTGAATCACCAAGTAATCCCACTTCCTAGCTATCTGAGAGTAGATTTTAGTAGAGAGTTTGGGACACCTCTATGTTTGGGAGATAGTTTGACTCCATGGAGTTCCATCAATGATTATTTCATATCATGATTCTCATTTTACATCCCGGTTGTGGAGGAGATTACATGAGGCATTTGGGACCCAGTTACGCTTGAGAACATCATTTCACCCACAGATGGATGGTCAGACAAAGCAGAACATTCAGTTCCTGGAGGACATGTTGTGATCTTTCATGTTAAACTTTAGTCGTAGTTGGGAGGATCAACTACCACTTGTAGAGTCCGCATACAACAACATCTATCATTACACCATTGGTATGATGCCATTCAAGGCTTTGTATGAGTGACCCTATAGGTCACCACTTTGTTGGAATGACCCAGGATAGTCAGTACTCATGGGCCCGAAGTTGGTACGAGCTACTACAGAGAAGGTTAAAATCATCCTAGAGTAGATGAAGATTGTACAGAGCTGTAAGTATTATTCTAAAAGATGGTATAGGAATTTAGAGTTCAAGGAAAGAGATCATGTATTCCTTTAGTTTTCACCTCGAAGGGGATTATGGAGATTTAGATAGGACAAAAAGTTATCTCTAAGGTTTATCAGATACTACATAGAGTTGGAGAGGTGGCGTACCACTTAGCTCTACCTCTTTAGTTAGATTGGGTACATTCCATATTTTATGTGTCGTAGTTGAGGAGGTACCTGTATAACCCATCACACATTATTGACTGGGGAGAGATGGACATTGAGGATGGAGAGACTTTTGCTGAGTACCCAGTGGAGATCGAGGATCGGAAGGAGAGGATCCTTCATGAGTGAGTTACTCCTTTAGTGCATGTTCAGTGGAATCATGGGAATCTCTTGGAGAGAACTTGGGAGCGGGAGGCCCAGATACATACTTAGTACCCATATTTTTTGAGTAGCCCTTGTTTTGGATTTTCAGGGACACAAATCTCCAAGGTGGGGAGAATTTAATGTCCTATATTTTTCATGTATTATTTTTAAATATTATATGGATTAATTTCAAGACCAAGCATTGAGATGACATGCGATTCCGAGACCCGACGTGTCCGGAATAAATGTTTGAATAATATTAAAATATTAAATAGAAGGCACATGTAGTTTTCCTGAAAAGGTGGAATAACTTATAAATGGGTTCCCATATCAGAAATATGAGGGTGCCATTGTGTTCAGAGAAAAGGCTTTATCCTAGGCACAACTTAACATCACTGCCGTAGGTTGGCTATGAAAAGTATTTTTAGTCATTTTTTAAAAATAAAATAAATTGAATATTTGTTTTATTTTATTTGTTTTGTCAATGCATCGATGCTTCCTATTTTAAGTAATCCTTTAAGAAGGGATCCAGGGTTAGTCTCATTACCCTAGAATTTCCTAGAGGATCTATAGAGAAACCCTAGAGAATTTATCTTGATGGCGATGAGAGATACTTGGATCGGAGATCGTTCTTGATGAGAGATACTTGGATCGGAGATCGTTCTTGATTAAAGATTTGTTTTATTATGTTTATTATGTTTATTAGGTTTATTATGTTTATTATGTTTATTATGTTTATTATGTTTATTGTGTTTATTGTGTTTATTATTTTTATTGTGTTTATTGTGTTTATTGTGTTTATTGTTTTTATTTATGTTTATCATGTTTATTATGTTTTATTATGTTTATTATGTTTTATTGTGTTTATTATGTTTATTATGTATATATATGTTTATGTATTTATGTTTATTTATGTTTGTTTGTTATTTTTATGTATTATTTATGTTTATTATGTTAGTTTATTATTTTTATTATATTTATTATATTATATGTTTATATATAAATACTTTAATATATATATATAAATAATTATTATATATATATATATTTAAATAAAAAAATGTTTACAATGAACGTGTTCAATTAATTGATTCATAATGGACGTTCATATTCATCATGAATGTTCATTTATACATTGTACCCTAATGTTGGCCATATATATATATATGATGACCCATTTATATACTATATACTCAGTGTATTCATTCATGTTCCTATATATATAAAGCTTTATGTTCTCATAAATACTTAAAATCGCGATAAATATATTTAAATAAACAATAAATGTATTTATTATATTTAAAAATATAAATATTTAGTTATCCAATTACATAATTTTTAAAATATATTTATAATTATAATTATATATAATAAATTAAATATATATATTTTTAAATATTTATAAAATTAGAAAATATTTTTTTAAATGATAAATATATTTATTATATTTATGAATACCTTTTGAATATATATATTTATTAATATATGTATTTAATGAATACACACACATACACACACACACACACATATATATATCTAAATACTTATGAAATTAAAATTATATAATTAATTTATTAATTTATTTTAATGTCGGTAGCATTTAAATAAATATATATATATATAATTATAATTTAAACTATAAATATAATAAATATATTTATTATTAATATATTTATTATAATTTTATAATTATTTAAATATATAAATATATATTTATTTAAATATATCATGAAATTATTAAAAAATATATAATTAATATAGATATATTTAAATAATTATTAAATTATAATAAATATATTGATTATATATATTGATAAAATTATAAATGTAATAAATATATTGTTTATAATTTTATAGTCATTGAAATAAATGAATAAATTAATGAATGAATGAATGAATGAATGAATAAATAAATGAATAAAGAAATAAATGAATGAATGAATGAATAAATAAATAAAGTCATGTTTTATCAGTGTTTTTTAATATAGCACTGATAAAGGTATGTTTTATCAACGCTTTTCAATATAGAGCTGATAAAACATGCTTTTATCACAGCTTTTTACTAGTGCTGATAAATGCTTCCCCCGATTTTATAAATGAACCTGAACTACCTCCACTTCCATTTGCACCCCTCAAGCTCTCACAGAAGCCTAACTCTGTGTCGTCCCCTCCTCCTCCTCCACTGCTTCCTCCTCCTCCTCCACCACTGCCATGGTTGTTGAATCCTCCTCATCCTCCTCCATTGTCGAGTCCTCCTCCTTGTCCTCTGCTGCTGCTGCCGCCAACTCGTCCTCCTGCTCCTCCACCACTGCTACCACCTCTTACTCCTCCTCCACTGCTGAGGGTTGTTTGGTCATAAATCAAGTGTCATTTCTTGGATGATTACTTCTCAACAAACTTGAGGTAGGTTATGTACAAGTTATATCTCATAGTCTTGATGTTTATTATTGTGTATGTGGTTGTTTAATTATGTTAATGTTATTCACATTTAATATCATATCATGGTAGTAAATGATAAATATGGTGTCTAAATAATCTATTGGACCTTTTATAGGCCTTGTGGGATCTGATGTTGATGGGTAGACTAGGGCTGTGATCACCAAATGGGCGATCCACTCCCTTAAACATGATAATTGAATTATTAAATGAAAAATTGAAGGGTTTACATGATTAGATCAGTTGTAATTGTGTTAAGAATTATAAAATGGAATAATGTGGTGTTTGGAATACCTTGAATATGTTAAATTATTTATGAATTTAATGTTAGTAAAAGTGTTAAATGGTTTAAGGGGGGATGTTCATGTTATAAAATTGTTATGAAGTATGTTTAATGGTTTTTATTTTGATTAAATGGTATAATGGGATAGTTTTTGATTGGGGTTAATTGAAATGAATGTGATGGATGATGGTAATTATTATAAATGGAATAAATTATCCCCTTTATGTATTAATCTGGTAAAAAGGTTCAAGTGTGTTAAACACTGATAATCTTTTATTGATGAAATGAATATTGGTGTTGGTCTATGTGGTCCACACCCTGGTGAGAATATTGGTCATGGTGGTCTATTGAGTCATACTCACTCCATGATTGGGACATCATTGGGTACCCAAGTAGACTTTGTTAGGGTACCTAGGGTCTACATATAGATTATAAGGAGCTGTAGAAGAAACCCTCTCATAAATATGGAATGCCTCAATTATGTTGGTAGATAATCCACTAAAGAAATTTCAGCCCCCATTATCCATGATCAGTGTGGGAAATAGGTGATATATGAAAATTACCTATGTTAAACAAGAGAGAAAAAAAGTATCAAAAGTGTTGGGGTTGGAATGTCATATTGACCATTAGAGGAATCCTAAAAAAATGGGAGGTCGGTTAGGGAAAGACCCTACAAGAATGACTCACTACTAGAAAAACAGGTATTTGCGACGGGTCATTTGCGACGGGATCCCGTCGCAAATGGCCCGTTGCGGAAAACGGCGTCGCAACTACAATTATTTGCGACGAGCCCATCGCTAAAGACATTATTTGCGACGGGGATCCTTCCCGTCGCAAATATTACTCCGTATATTTGTAAAAAGCTTTTAAAATAGTAATTGCGACGGGCCCCGTCGCAAATACTTGTTGCGACGGGCCCGTCACATATGGTATTTGCGACGGGCCCCGTCGCAATTACTATTTTTTTAAAAAAAATACTATTAATAAATTATTTTAATGAATATAATAATAATACTATTTGCGACGGGCATAGTATCCCGTCGCAAATACTATAAAAAAATAAAAATAATAAATTATTAATAAATTATTTTAATTAATATAATAATAATCCAATTACAATTCAAAAATAAAAAATAATAAAATATTAATAAATGAATTTAATTAATATAATAATAGAATTATAATTCAAAAATAAAAATAATAAATTATTAATAAATTATTTTAATTAATATAATAATAATAGAATTATAATTCAAAAATAAAAAATAATAGAATATTAATAAATGATTTAATTAATATAATAATATTAGAATTATAATTCATAAATAAAAAAAATATTAATAAGTTATTTTAATTAATATAAAAATAATAGAATTATTTTACATTCAAATATTAAAATAATTCAAATATTACAAAAAAATATAATTAAATTATAATATTATAAAATTTTAATATATATATAATTTAATATTATAAAATATAAATAATATTATTTTTCATATTAATATTGTTATTTCAAAATATAATATTATTAATATTTTATAATGAGACAGAAACTATGAATAGAAAAAAAATCATATTTTGATTTAACAAACTTTATAACATAAAAACAAACTCTAATATAATTTTTTCATAAATATTAATTATATAATAATAACATTATTACATTATTAGTATATTTTATTATTAATATTAAAATAATATAATTTTCTATATTATATACAATTCTCCTTTCATCTGTGTGTTTAACATTCTGTCTCCACATGTAATATTTGCATTCACTTTCACCTCTCCATTGGCGAGTAAGTTGATAATTTTGAAAAAGAATACAAATATTACATGTGGAGACAGAAAACACACAGATGAAAAGAGAATTGTATATAATATAGAAAATTATATTATTTTAATATTAATAATAAAATATACAAATAATGTAATAATGTTATTATTCCTAATTATTGGTAATTATTCTTAATTATTGGTAATTATTCATAATTATTGGTAATTATTCCAAATTATTGGTAATTATTCCAAATTATTCGTAATTATTCCTAATTATTGGCAATTATTCCTAATTATTGGTAAATATTGGTAAATATTGGTAAATATTGGTAATTATTGGTAAATATTAGTAAATATTGGTAAATATTGGTAAATATTGGTAAATATTGATAAATATTGGTAAATATTGGTAAATATTGGTAAATATTGGTAAATATTGATAATTATTGGAAAATATTGGTAATTATTGGTAATTATTACTAATTATTACTAATTATTACTAATTATTACTAATTATTACTAATTATTGGTAATTATAATAATTATTGGTAATTATTACTAATTATTGGTAATTATTGGTAATTATTACTAATTATTGATAATTATTGGTAATTATTGGTAATTATTGGTAATTATTGGTAATTATTGGTAATTATTGCTAATTATTACTAATTATTGGTAATTATTACTAATTATTGGTAATTATTGCTAATTATTGGTAATTATTCCTAATTGTTGCTAATTATTACTAATTATTGCTAATTATTGGTAATTATTACTAATTATTGGTAATTATTACTAATTATTGGTAATTATTACTAATTATTGATAATTATTGGTAATTATTACTAATTATTGGTAATTATTGGTAATTATTGGTAATTATTGGTAATTATTGGTAATTATTGGTAATTATTGCTAATTATTACTAATTATTGGTAATTATTACTAATTATTGCTAATTATTGGTAATTATTGCTAATTATTGGTAATTATTGCTAATTATTTCTAATTATTACTAATTATTACTAATTATTACTAATTATTGGTAACTATTACGAATTATTACTAATTATTGGTAATTATTGGTAATTATTACTAATTATTACTAATTATTGGTAATTATTGGTAATTATTACTAATTATTGGTAATTATTACTAATTATTACTAATTATTACTAATTATTGGTAATTATTACTAATTATTACTAATTATTAATAATTATTACTAATTATTGGTAATTATTACTAATTATTGGTAATTATTACTAATTATTGGTAATTATTACTAATTATTGGTAATTATTACTAATTATTGTTAATTATTACTAATTATTGGTAATTATTACTAATTATTACTAATTATTACTAATTATTTGTAATTATTACTAATTATTGGTAATTATTACTAATTATTGCTAATTATTGGTAATTATTATTAATTATTACTAATTATTGGTAATTATTCGTAATTATTACTAATTATTCCTAATTATTGGTAATTATTACTAATTACTACTATTTAGTACTAAATATTGGTAATTATTGGTAATTATTGGTAATTATTACTAATTATTTCTAATTATTGGTAATTATTGCTAATTATTACTATTTAGTACTAAATATTGGTAATTATTACTAATTATTGGTAATTATTACTAATTATTGCTAATTATTAGTAATTATTAGTAATTATTACGAAATATTGGTAATTATTAGGAATTATTACTAATTATTGGTAATTATTACTAATTATTAGTAATTATTACTAATTATTACTAATTATTGGTAATTATTGGTAATTATTACTAATTGTTCCTAATTATTGGTATTTATTACTAATTATTAGTATTTATTCTTAATTATTGGTAATTATTACTAATTATTCCTAATTACCATTAACTATGAACAATGAATACTAATAATTTAAATTTATTAAGTAACAAAACAATGTAAACATAATTAAATTACAACTAATTAAGAATAATTGAAACTAATAAAAAATTTAAAATAAATATTAAATTAAAATGAACATAAATACCTTTAAAATTGATCTGAGGTTTATCTCTGATCGTTGTTGAAAACTTCAATATCAACTCCGGAAAAAAAAATTAAACTCAAGAAACGCTGAACTCTAAAAATAGAGTTTTGAGAGAAGTAGAAGATCGATTTTGAGAATGAATGAAAAAAAACGGATGGGGGGGTATTTATAGGTTAGAGTATTTGCGACGGGTCTATTTGCGACGGGTATCCCGTCGCAAATACCTTAGCCCGCATTTATTACGGTTAACGGTTAAATAGTTAGTTGCGACGGGTCCCGTCGTAAATAATAACCTGCCGACATACTATTTGCGACGGGGGTATATTTCCGTCGCAAATATCTTTTACCACCGCCGGGTATTTGTGACGGGCAGTTACCGCCCGTCGCAAATAACTTTCCCGCGATTTGGCGCGCAAAGCGCGCCAGTCCTTTTGCGACGGGGAAATCTAACCCGTCGCAAATAACTACTTTTTTGCGACGGGCAAATTCCCCCGTCGCAAATAAGTTTCTAACGGGACTATTTGCGACGGGGATAAATCCCGTCGCAAATAACCCGTCACAAATGCCCATTTTTCCCGTAGTGACTTGATTTACTAGTATGTATAGTTACTTGAGGGGGTAAGGCTAGGGGAATTTAAATTCTAGTAGAATAAAGGAGAGTGTAAAAATTATGCCACCGTGAATTGGGAACATCATGTGGAATTTCAGTATAAGTGAGGGTTAAACCTTTAGAGAGGATCATTGTGACAGTGTTAAGCATGGGGAGGGAAACCAATAAAGGGGGATCTAACATAATGTATCAAGTATGGTTGTGAAGTTAGGAATGATGTTTTTATAGTTTAACATAATGTATAAAGTGAATTTCTTGGGATTTATCTATTTTTGAAAATGCCTAAGTGACACTTTTAAAATGATTCGAGTGTTTTTAAATGTTTCTTAAAAAATTATATGTGTTCAACATACCCTTTTTTGGTTTTAAATAGCTTTAAAATATTTTAAGAAAGGAATTGGGGTTTTGAGAAAGGGTGTTTGGAACTAATTGATTTATTTTAAAAAGAGTGTTATTTTAAAGAGGAATATGTGTAAATGGTTGTTTTTTTAATGGGATTTCAACTATGATTTTTTAATGGGATTTCAACTATTATTTTCAAAGAGTGTGATTTTTTTATAAATAGTTATTGTAATGGGATTTCAACTGTGTAAATGGTTTGTCTAAATTATCACTTTGTTATGTTATAAATAGTTTTAAATAGATTGTGTTATTTTAGCCTTGATTAATTTTTATATCAACATTTTGTGTATTTATTTTGTTAAATATTAATATCACTAAATCAATTAGGATGGATTTGAATAAAGAATGGATGAATGCCAATAGTTTGACAAAAGTGTATGATAATGGAGTGAAAGAGTTCATCAAGTTTGAAAAATATTATGCATATGACCCTTCTCAAATCCTTTTTCCATGTTTAAGTTGTTGTTGTTAAAGATAAGTTAATCCAGAGGAGTTGGAAGAACACTTCATCTGTCACAGAATAGATTGAAGTTATAAATGTTGGAATAAACATAGGGAAAAAGAGAATGTAGCTAGTGGTTGGGATAACACCACATTTTATGGATCATCTAATATGATTATAAGTGTGGACAATGAAGAAGACCATATCGAGGATGTGATAACAGATGTGAATGAAGATGAAGATCATATTGAGGAAATGACAAGGATAGTTCATGATGAACTTCATGATTGCCCAAAATTGTTTGAGCAGTTAAAGAGTTGCGCAAAGACTTCATTGTATGATTGTTGCACTAAATATACAACATTGTTAGTCATAATCAAGTTGTATAATCTGAAAGAAAGCAACAGATGGAGTGATTCCAATTTTACGGAATTACTTTCTCTCTTGAATGACATGCTCCCAGAAGATAATGATCTCCTGAGCCGAACATACGACACCAAAAGAATGTTCGTCTTGATGGGTATGATCTCTAAAATAATTCACGCCTTCCCAAATGACTGTATACTATTTCACAAGGACCAAAAAACACTTAGAGAATGCCCAAAGTGTGGTGCTTATCGATACAAGAAAGATGAATTTGGTCTTATGAAAGTTGCATGGTACTTTACAATCATTCCAAGGTTTAGGTGCCTATATGGAAGTGAGGAGACTACAGGGAAATTGATGTGGCACACAGATAGAAGAAATAAGGATGGAAAACTATGGAACCTAGAAGACTCTCCTCAGTGGAAGAGAATTGATCATGAGTATCCTGAATTTGGAAATGAGCCGAGAAACCTTCATCTTGCATTATCTACAGATATAGTGAATCCTTTTGGTTTTCAAAGTTGTACTCACAGTATATGGTTGGTTATTTCGGTAAAATATAACTTCCCACCGTGGTTATGCATGAAACGAAAACACATTATGTTATCTATTCTTATATCAGGACCAAAACGAACCAGGTAATGATATTTATGTTTATTTGGCTCCATTGATCAAGGATTTGAAATTATTGTGGGATTCAGGTGTTACGATGTACGATGCTTACAAAAATGAAGATTTCGCATTGAGAACCATGTTGTACAGGATGATAAATGACTTTCCCACTTATGGAAATTTTTCAGGATATAACATTAAAGGAACTCTTGGGAGTCCCATCTACGAACAAGGTATACAATCAATTAGGTTGAAACATTAATCGAAAATTGTGTTTCTAGGATATTGCAAATTTATACCCCGGCGACATAACTACCGATCTTGGACTATGTCATTTGATGGAAGTTCAGAAGAACATAAAACACCATCTCCACTAATAGGTGATCAACTATTTGAGAAAGTTAAAGATGTGGACACTGCTTTTGGTAAATTGTTTTCAAAAAACCTTACAAAAACTGGTTAGAAAAAGAAATCAGTTTTTTTGAATTACCATACTAGAATTGTCTGTACGTGAGACATTTTCTTGATGTTATGCATGTTGAAAAAAATGTATGTGATAGTTTCATCGACACATTGTTAAATGCACCCAGTAAAACATAGGATGAAATTAAGGCTAGGATGGATATGATTGACATGGGAATACGAGAATAGTTGGCACCAATAAAGGTTGAAAAACAAAAATTTCTTCCTCCTACTGCTTACACTCTTTCCAGGCATGAGAGATATCAGTTTTGAAAATTTTTGAATGACGTAAAGGTTCTATAGGGGTATTCATAGAATATCAAGAACATCATGTCAATGTGCGATTTAAAGTTAAAAGGTCTGAAATCGCATGACCTCCATGTTTTGATGAAATATCTAATTCCTATAGCTTTACATAGCATGTTTCCCAAGAATTTATGTCATACATTAACGAAGCTATGTTTATTATTCAAAGCTATATGTAGAAAAGTTATAGACCTGATGGAATTTCTGACTATGGAAAGAGAAATTGCCGTCATTGTATGTGAATTGGAAATGTTCTTCCCACTAACATTCTTTGATATGATGGTTCATTTGATGGTTCACTTGGTGAGAGATATTCAACTATGTGATCTTGTGCACTATAGATGGATGTACCCCATTGAACGGTATATGAAGATTTTGAAAGGGTATGTCAAAAATCGAAGTCGGCCAGAGGGTTGTATTACAGAGCAATATATTGTTGAGGAAGTCGTTTAATTCTGCACCAAATACCTATCTAGTGTGAAAATTATTGGTCTAACACAATCTCGTCACACTGGGTGACTTGCGGGTGAAGGAATTTCTAGAAATAAGGTTGTCACAATCAATATTACAGATAGGGAGCAGACCCACCTTTACATTTTTTATAACAATTTGGACGTTGACCCATATGTTGAAACCCACAAAGAAATTATTAGGAATTCAAATCCATCAAGAGATAAAAATGGATATCAAATAAACATAATCAACAATTTATAGGATGGTTTCAAAACCATATTTTTAAGGAGTTAGATAAAGATACAGACTCAATTTCAGAATGAATTTGATGGCTAGTCAGAGGATCAAGTGTGTATGTATTATCTTACAATGCTTATGTAATTAATGGTCATACATTCTATACTAATAAACATGATGAAGAAAGTACCAGACAGAATAGTGGAGTTACACTTGTGGCTGAATCAATGCATTTTTCTGGTGCTAAGGACATAAATCCAATTTATGTGAATATTTCATACTTTTTCATCATCAAAAAAATATTAGAGTTGGATTATACGACATTCTGAGTGCTAATTTTTCAATACAGGTGGGTTGATAACAAGAGTGTTGTTAAAATATATGATTTGAGATTTGTGAAAGTTGATTTTAGTAAGGAAGGTTACAAAGATGAACTGTTTATAATTGAATCACAAGTAATACAAGTATTTTATTTTCTAGATCCTAGAAACCAAAACCGGTCAATTGTTCTATTATCGACCAAAACCACCGAAGATTCAGATGAAAATTCAACAGAGGATGACCCATTCATTGGGACGTCACAATCATTTCATAATGTTCCCAGCGTAGATGGAATTTTGTATATCATAGGAGACCATAATGAAGGGATTTGGATAGTTGATAGAGGAGTCAAATCCCTTCAACCTTTAAAAAATATTTCAATAATCAGGTTATATCTTTTTCTAATATACATCATATTACTTTATGTTAATATCTGTTTACTACTACTTTTATGTTATCTAAAGTAAATGTTAAACCACTTTTGTAGATAATGTCTTCTACGCGTGATGATACTCTCAATCCTCAGGCACAACAGGTTTCTCAACCTGCTGCTGCTCGCAGTGTAGATGAACAATAGGTTTCTCAACCTGTTGCCTTATGTTAATATATGTTTGGTACTACTTTTATGTTATCTAAATTAAATGTTAAACCAATTATTCTAATAAATACTTCTATACATGATGATGCTCCCAATCTCTAGGAACAACAAGTCTCTCAACCTATTACTGCTAGCAATGTAGAGAAACAATAGGTTTCTCAACCTGTTGATACTCCCAGTGAAAAGGTACAACCACCATCTGCACATGCCGATGCTAGCACTCCGGAGCCAAAGGAACATATTAATGATGGTGGATCCAAAGAAATGAAAGGTGACGAAACACCAGTGGCGCATAAAAAATAGGAGCGCCATAGTCTGATGATATTAACAAAAATCATTAAGGAAAAAGAGAAAGGCATCAAATACAATATTGGATGGAATACGCTGGGCCAACATGTTAACCCCAACAAGGCCACGTTTAGTAGTTACATTGGAATTGTCAATCAGAAACATGTGGTGATTGATGTAACTTCATGGCACCATGTTGTGGATGAGATTAACACACTGATGTGAGGAGATATTACAATAACATTTTGATAGCATTTTTTTAATTTACTAAACATTAAATAATGAAACATTGAATTACTCTTCATCATCCCTTGAAGAGTCTATTTATAGTAGATGACTCGCACAAGGACTATATATTAAGGGTTTCGGGGAGGATTCATAGGGGATTTCGCACAATTTTAACAAAATTTCATCTTAAAGATGTTGAAGGGAAAATAAAACTGCACCCGCCTCCTATTTATGCACATTTGATAACCCAAGTATCGTGGTCTGCGTTTACTGGCTGGTGAAAGAAGAAATATTTTCATGTACATTGTGTCTGGTAATACGTTGTTTGAAGGTACATGTATTCATCACTTTTATTGATAGTGTTTTATTTTTGAAATAACAAATGAGTGCTGAAAACAAACAACGGGCATCAAAACTAGCGTACCCATACCATAAAGCAAGGATGGGGTAAGCGTCACTTGAAAAAAAAATTGGTACATATTTTAAATTTACCATAATACATTTATGTGACATAAAACAACATAATAACTATGTTCCTTTTTTTATATACAGCTTGAAGAGTCTAAATCCAAAGCCACTTCCATCACACACCATGTGTTATAGAAGGAGGCACATGTAACTAAAGATGGAAAACTAATATATGAAAACACACAAAAAGTGTGGCAAACATGTGTAAGTATGACATAATATTTTTTTTTAAATCTATAATACATAACAATGATTACTTGTTTTTCTATAGTTTCTATCTAACATAGTCACAAGAATAAAAAACACCCACACCAGATGCAGACGTACTTTCAGTGGCCTTGAAGCAGCCAGAAAAGTATGGTTGCGTTAGAGGTGCGGGTTTTGGGGTGATACCCTGAACATATTTTGAGAAAAGAAACAAGTAGAGGATCAAACTGAGGAAATGAAAAATATGGGAGAAATATTATCTATGTTTGAAGAATAATTACAATTCCAGAGAGAGATGATGACAACTTTGATGGGGAAGAGGGAAAGAGAAGAAACAACTCAAGAACAACAGGCACATGAAGTTCCTTCCCCAACCCCCACCAGTTTTGAGGCGATCCATTCCCCTCAAAAACCTGTCTTAACTGAGGCAGTCAATTTTCTAATAATTGTTTTTGTGAAATGTGAATCAGATAGACACTAGACATTGATACCTTTCCTGTATTGATATTCTATAGGGTGAAAATGATTGTGATTTATATTTATCAACACCCACCCATCACCTTGTAGTGAGGGCTACAATGTTCAATATCCAGAATGAGATGTTACAGAACAGACCACTTCTGACAGGTCATGTCAAAGTGTCAATTACTATAGCCCATAAGCTGAGTGTCGAGCTACATGTTCCAAATGATGATGCAGATATTCATACGGCCGAACAAGCTCTTGGAACATTCATCTCCTGACCATCAAATCTTGTAAAAAACATTTCGATAAGAAGGTATTCATTTCCAATTTAATTTTCAAGCTAAATCTTTAACATTTAATGAAAAAAGGTATGAATCGATGGATGTTATTACAAACAGACAAATAGAAGGGGGGTAAACAAAATATCAGCTCAAAACCATCTCAAGAATCAACTAATAGATCAAAATGATCTACCAGAATCACCTTAACCCCCACCCCATTCTATATCCACATTTGTTATCATTGAAGTCTCATGTGGACATGAAGTTGAAAGATGGTGGGACTCACATAATTGATTTAAAAGTAAATATGTACGGAGGGGAAGATCCATACTTCATTGGCGTTGAGAGTGCAACTGAAATCCTCAACTATGAATGGCTAAGCGGCTCAGTTGTAAGTGTATACATGAAGTATGTTTTCATGATTTGATTTTCAAAAAGATAATATACTATATTAATTATGACTAAATACATTTCATACTTTTCAGATGCGTATATATGAAAAACAATTGAAGGGATTCCGCCATGAAAATAAATTTTCACTCGTTAGTCCTCACATCACCTCTGCAGAACAAACAGAAATAGATTCCATAAAAGAGGGTGAAATAGTGGCAGGTCTGCTCAAATCATTTGAAATAAAAATTAGGGATGATGAAATCTTCTTTCAATTTGTAATACACTACATCCAACATTTTATAACTAAACATCCAATTATATAATTTATATTATCTTTTAATGGGGATTCTGTTATGATAGGGCGGTGCATCAATATCGTCTACATTATGGAATGAGGCCAGGGGATAAGGACAAGAAACATGACATGTACTATAACTGGAAAAATATCAGGGTATATATAATAAGATTTCACTATCCAAACACATATCAAAACAATTTACTTATTTTTCTCAATGTTTCTGCAGAGTCTGAAACAAAAAAACGGAAAAGACTGTGGTTGTTATGTTTGTAAATTTATGAAAGAGATCATATTTCATGAGTAAACTAGCATCCCTGAAGAGTTATTTTCAAAGATAATTTCTATTTCATTTAAAATATTTATTAATCCTTTGTGTATTTATATTTTTTCAGTACCGCTTTGACTGTCGAAAGGAGTCATATTCACAAGACGATATAGAAATGATTTGAAACGAATGGGCAGAATACCTGATGGAGGAATGTATAAAAATAACATGAAGATGTGTCAACAAGGAATCAACCCCACATCAATCCAATGCACAGTGTGACTGGTAAGACTTTAAATGTATCTTCTTGTATAAAATTGACAATGATTCAAATAAATAAACACAACTGACATACCGAAAACTGAGAACATGCATTCGGATTGCTTTGATACTTTAGGAAAACAATCCATGAGTTAGTTGTGATGTGTAGGAATCAACCCAACCTCAATACGATGCATGATGTGGCCAGTATGACACCAAATGTATCTTCATATTTTAAAATGACATTAATTCAAGTAAAAAAAAACACAACTGACATACTAAAAACTAAGTAAACACATTTGGATTGGTTTGATACTTTAGAAAAATGATCCATGAGTTAGTTGTGATGTGTAGGAATCAACCTCACCTAAATCTGACGCACGTTGTGACTGGTATGACTCCAAATGCATCTTTTTATATAAAATCGACATTAATTCAAGTAAAAAAACACAACTGACATACTGAAAACCGAGCAAACGCATTCATATTTTTTTGATACTTTAGTAAAACGATCCATGAGTCAGTTGTGATGTGTATGAATCAATCCCACCTCAATTAGATGCACGATGTGACCGGTATGACTCCAAATGTGTCTTCTTATTTAAAATTGACATTAATTCAAGTAAAAAAACACAACTGACATACTGAAAACTGAGAAAACACATTCAGATTGATTTGATACTTTAGAAAAATGATCCACGAGTCAGTCTATGATGTGTAGGACTCAATCCCACCTCAATACAATGCATGATGTGACCAGTATGACTCCAAATGTGTCTTCCTTTTTTAAAATCGACATTAATTCAAGTAAAAAGACACAACTGACATACTGAAAACTAAGAAAACGCATTCAGATTGATTTGATACTTTAGGAAAATGATTCATGAGTTAGTTGGGATGTGTAGGAATCAACATCACCTCAATCCAACGCACAATGTGATTGGTATGACTATAAATGTGTCTTCTTATTTAAAATTGACATTAAGTCAAGTAAAAAAACACAACTGACATAATGAAAACTGAGCAAACACATTCAGATTGTTTTGATACTTTAGGACAAGGATTCATGAGTCAGTTGTGATGTGTAAGAATCAACCCTACCTCAATTTGACGCACGGTGTGACCGGTATGACTTCAAATATGTCTTCTTATTTAAAATTGACATTAATTCAAGTAAAAAACACAACTAACATACTGAAAACCAAGAAAATGCATTCAGACTGATTTAATACTCTAGGACAATGATCCATGAGTCAGTTGTGAAATTTAAGAATCAACCCCACCTCAATCTGACGCACAGTGTGACCGGTATGACTCCAAATGTATCTTCTTATTTAAAATGGACATTAATTCAAGTAAAAGAACACATCTCACATACTAAAAATCGAGCAAATGCATTCAGATTGCTTTGATACTTTAGGACAATGATTTCATGAGTCAGTTGTGACATGTATGAATCAACCCCACGTCAATTCGACGCACAGTGTGGTCGATATGACTCCAAATGTGTCTTATTATTTAAAATCGACATTAATCCAAGTAAAAAAAACACAACTGACATACTGAAAACTAAAAAAAAACTCATTCGAATTGCTTTAATACTAGGACAATGATCCATGAGTCAGTTGTAACATTTAGGACTCAACCCCACCTCGAATCCGACGCACGGTGTGACCGGTATGACTCCAAATGTGTATTCTTATTTAAAATTGACATTAATTCAAGTATAAAAACACAACTAACATACTGAAAACCAAACAAACACATTCAGATTGCTTTGATAATTTAGAACAATGATCCATGAGTCTGTTGTGATGTGTAAAAATCAACCGCACCTCAATCCAACGCACGGTGTGACCGATATGACTCCAAATGTATCTTTATTTAAAATTGACATTAATTCAAGTAAAAAAACAATTGACATGCTGAAAACTGAGCAAACGCATTTGAATTGCTTTGATACATTAGGAAAACGATCCATGAATCAGTTGTAACGTGTAGGAATCAACTCCACCTAAATCTGACGCACAGTGTGACCGATATGAATAAAAGTGTTCGTTTTGAGTTTAAAATTGACATTTTAGCTCAAAACGTGTCACTCACTGAAAACCAAACAAACACGCTCTGATTGTCTTCAGAATTAAGCACAACAATTCATAATCCCTTTGTGATGTGTATGGAGCAGTCTCACATCAAACCAACACACATGCAGCCGTTATGACATTTTATTAACGTATTCTTCATATTAATGTTTATTTTATTTCGTTATAGTATTACTAACATAATATTTATTCTTTTAAACGGTGGCTACAATCAATTTGTGTGAATATATTATTATGATGTATTCAAATTTGCTCATGCAATTTATGAGGAATTTTTGAGTTTTAACAATTAATGTTTATTATTGAGATTTTCATTTATGGTTTAATTTATTGAATATTATTTTTTAATTATTATAATCTTTTTTGGGGGGTAGTGAATGGCTTGAAAAGAGAGGAACAGTCACCTCTTTGAGAGAATCCCATGACAGATGATTTTAGAGAGAGTAAAATGGAAAGTGTGAGAGGGTTAGAACGGGATTTTGGGCAAAGGGAGGGATGAGAGAAAGCTGGAGAGGACGGCGAGGGAGGGTCGTGGGGCGTGCAAGGGCACCTCGTGCCCCGCCCCGCGCACCGTCGCGAAGGTGAGTCCGCCTTCGTAACTCGCCGTCCACCCTGCGACCTGGTTGTGGTCGTACCAAGCCCTCCAGTCCTCCTTCACCCTCAACCGCATCTGATTGATGCTGTACCGAGTTGACGTCACCGGCACCCTCCCATCCGTGTCCCCGCTGCATCATCACCTTCAGATGCAGCAATCATTTATATCTGTACATCATGAGATGCAGGCAGTACCTGTAAACCCAAATGCGGAGGCCCTCGTGGAGGAGCTTCTGAAGGAGGGGCAGCACCGTCTCCGGCGAGTCATTCCACCCCGTTATCGCCACGCTGCACCACACGCACAAACCCTACCTTGACGCCACAAAACACATTATTAACTTCAAATTCACAAAAGAAGAGACCTGCAAGGAGAGTATTCGTAGGGAAGTTTGGTGACATTCGCATGGAGGGCTCTTTGAACGTCTTCTCTGTTAAAATAATTCACCACGTAGTCCGCAGCACACGGATCATATCCCAATGGAATCTTGTCCCAAATGCGCTAAATTAATTCAACAAACAAACAAATGGAAATTGAATTTAAAGTCACGATCACAACACCAAAGATATGCCATGAGTGGGCCTACGTGTTTGAAGGGCAGACGCGTTGCCGAGGAGGACTTTTTCGTACGGCATTTAGGCCCGTAAATGTTGTAAATGTCGATGTCTGAAATAGCATAGCTGAAATTCGATGAAAGCTGGTCACAGAGAGACGTTTCGTTGTCGCCTTGGAAACCGCACTCCTTCAAAAGCCCACTATGGAGCTCGTCCGAGATGATGGCGTGACT
The DNA here is from genome assembly GCA_963277665.1 of Viscum album. Taxonomy (NCBI): domain Eukaryota; kingdom Viridiplantae; phylum Streptophyta; class Magnoliopsida; order Santalales; family Viscaceae; genus Viscum; species Viscum album. The sequence goes on along the minus strand of OY728147.1, from coordinate 75,808,279 downwards.
CCATGCGAAGTCCACCATCCCAATTGTATCACTCAGATCATTCACCCACGCGTTTCCGATCTGGTTTTCATATGGTTTCCCGCTTGTTATGCGCGTTTATATTGCAGGAAAAGAAATCGATGAAAGAGGAAGGGCATTACCAAAAAGCCTTTGAGATTGATAAACGAGTCACTGGAGGCCTTCCGGTTTCCTTCGTAGATGGCATCTGCAAGCTGCGGCACGTAGTGGCCTGCGGGCAGAGCATGGATGTCAGTTGGAACAAACATTTTTGAAGAAATTGTGAAAGTAGTGATACAGATCCGGAATATGTACCGGCGTAACTCTCTCCCGCAAGGTAAAACTCGTGCCATTTGAAATCAGGGAACCGCTTGAACCACTGGAGCAGGAACGCATAAGAATCACGGGCAGTCACTGCGTCGCCCAGCGCATCCAGATCCGCAGAACGATTGGTGTACGAAAATCCCACGCCCACGGGGGATTCCAGGAAGAGAATGTTGGCAGCTATTCAAATCAATGGTCAGCGAGATTAAAAAGCTATCTCACTGCCTCTAATCGTGCCCTGCAGAATGGATTCATTCACTCCGCAGGGTTTTTTTACCTCTGTTCCAAGAGTATTCGTTGAGAGTCGGATTGGTTTGGTTGGTGCGCAAAAGGAATGGGCCCAGCTCGAGCGCCGCTCCGTAGGCAATGGAGGAGCAACCAGGCCCTGACAATCAAGGCGCCCCAAAAGTCAGACTCATCTTCTCTTCAACGATTTCTCACTTCGACAAACAATACCAAATGCATAAAACGAATAATTCATTTGAGACCTTAAAATATAAAGAATTAATCTGATATGCGGCTAAGAGGAAAAGCAGGGAATGTTCATCCCGCGACCAGGTTGGAGAGTTTAAAGCAGCATGGAGTGCTTTTGGAGCCATTAATGGTACTGACTAGATTCATGAAAATTCTTCATCGCATTGAGGAAGAAGACGAACAAGCAAAAAACGAACCAACCACGCTCCGATTGATGTTAGTCCCCCAAATCACGACGCTCCAAATGCGAGAGTGAGAGATACGATTACCTCCATTGAGCCAGAGGACCAGAGGTTTCTTCGAAGCGTCTTCTTGGGCCTCGAAAAACCAGTAGAATAGCGCCTTGTGGCTTCGGGCGCCGAGCTTGACGTAGCCGGCGTAGTGCCGGAACTTAACCCCCGGCGGTGCTCCGGGCAAATCAACAACTCTGTCCGCCTCACTCATCCGATCTTCCCTTCCCGAATACGAATCGACCCGTGCTCCGCTTGCCGCCCCCGCCGCAACTATCATAATCACACAGCACATTAACCATTCCCCGGCAAGGATCGCCATTGCCGTTTTCCTCGACCTTCTCTTTTCACTCATCACGGCAACAGAAAAAGGCCGGTGCGTTTGGGGAATGTTTTTTCCTCCCAGGCAACTCGAATTTAAACTACTGCGGCCAGTGGGTCCGTTACCTGTACGCGCGGCCGCACCGGAATTCGGTGCCCCCTCCGGAAAAGCTCGGTCCCGTTTTTTTCCACGCGTGTGTTTCCATCATTTTTCCATGCACGCATTCAAACGTCAAATTAAGTAATTATAAATCTAAAATTTCCACCCGCACCTCAATGATTCTTCTGGTAGTGCGTACCAAAGCCACATGTTGAGGTTAATAGAGGTATTAGCGATCACTAATCGGGTTATCTATATTTTTTACAAAAAAAAAAAATTAACTCTCACTATAATAGATAAACTCTTTGTCAACACTAAATGTCACGGATTGTGAGGGCTACTCCCAACATGAGATGCATTTTTCAGTCAAGGAAGAGTTGTCGGCTTCATTTTCTTCCAGCGTCAACCAACCACAGTGACTCCATTCTTTGGTTGGCAGCGCACCAAGCCGACATCAGCTTTTGTGAAGTGCAACAGGCGGCAAGAGGTAGTCTTTGGGGTAGATGAACCACCCCAACCATCGGAGAAACTCATGATCTCCTTCTCTATTTAAACGGGATTTGAATCCCATAAACTGTGTGCCTGTAATGGGTGGTGAAATATGTGTGATCCTCTGTGATTATCTAGAGAGAGTGAAATAGAGAAACAGCCCGTTTCTCTCATGGATGTAGGCATACTGCCGAACCACGTTAAAAATCCGTGTTGATCTGTTTTGATTTCGTTTTGTGTGTTTTGCGGTGTCACACACTTCCGTTGCGCTCCAACAAGTGGTATTAGAGCCGAGTCGGAGCGCGCAGAGTTGAACCAGCGAGGCAGCCACGATTTTTCCAGTGACTGAAAAATTGAAGTTGGTCGGAAAATTTTTCTGACTCCAGATCTGTGAAGAGAACGGTAAGACGATTCCAACGGCACAAGTGGCAATGAAAACAGAGTTGAAACAAACCCGGTCAAACTTTGCTCAAAATCGCGGGTGAACAGTACCCCCCGTGCCAGAGAAGGCGGCACGTTCACGCCGCCGGCGACAATTCCGGCAAGAACTCCAGCGTGCCACGTCAGCATCACGTCAACGCCACGTCAGCGGGCGATCTAGACCGTTGAACGTGTTTTGACCATATCTCGGTCAATTGAAGTCCGATTTCAGCGATCCAAGAGTCGATTCCAACTATTTCAATTGTTCCAGACGCATCTGTATGGTTAGTTTTTCAAAATTTGCACTCTATCATGTGGTTTCAGAAGGGCACAACATCAATGGTGATGATTGCGTTTTGCGACAACGACGATGACTGGTGGCGGAGCATTACCAAAGTTTGATATCGAGAAGTTCGATGGTCGAAACAATTTTGACTTGTGGCAAAGTATTGTGAAAGATCTTTTGGTGTAACAGGGCATGATTAAACCATTGATCGGAGAAAAGCCCGAGACAACCAGTGCTGATGATTGGGAAGAGCCGAGATGTGGGTCGTCAGCACAATTCGACTGTGTCTGGCGAATGAGGTAAAATACTCGGTGTTGCACGAGACCTCACCGGAGGAGATCTGGAAGAAGTTGGAGCAGCGATATATGACGAAGTCGCTCACCAACAAATTGTTCTTGAAGAAGAAATTGTACTAGTTGCGGATGGACGAGAGGGCAAATTTGTTGGATTATACCAACGAATTCAACAAGATCCTGATGCAGTTATTGAGGCTTGGTGTGAAGGTTGGAGAGAAGAATAAAGCACTTTTGCTTTTATCATCCCTACCAAGCTCATTTGATGGGCTTGTGATTGCATAGCTCGTGGGGAAAGAGACATTGAAGCTGGACGATGTGATGACATCGCTTCAAGATTCAGAGACATTCTGAAAGCCTACGACGCATTCAAGTGAGCAAATCATGGTGATGCGAGATGATCAACATGAGAGAAGTCAACATCGAAAGTTAGGAGGTAAAGAACGGTGGCCAAAATCCAGGGGACGTGATCCTAGCGAAATCACATGTTTTTGGTGAGAGAAAAAGGGTCACTATAAAAGTGACTGTAGAGAGCGCAAACGATACGTTGCTGGGAAAGAGAAAGTTGAAGAGAGGGATGTAAACATCACATGATTATCAGCAGATGATGAAATCTACGTGGCAACGGGAAGTTTGCACTCAGATGGGAGAATTGAACGGGGAGAAGTGTAGTGACATTACTGCAAAAGATACGAGTACATGAAGCGGGAATGTCGTTTTCTAAAGAAGAAGAACGAGTGGGCTCAAAATTCAAAGGAAGACAGATGAGTTTTGGATTCGGGGAGCTCGACACATGTATGTACGACAAGAGGTACATTTGATACTTTTCAGCATGTGCGAGACTCGGTTAGACTTGGTGATGGGTCAACATGTGAGGTTCGAGGAGTCGGGACAGTGAAATTGAAGACACCCGATGGAGCAGTTCGTAAACTGACTGATGTGAAATTCGTTCCGAGGATGAGATGGAATTTGGTATCATTGAGTAGACTCGACGTGAAAGGGTTCAATATTTCCATAGTAGGTGGAGTGTTGAAAGTCCCACGCGGGGATACAACGAAGCTTACTGGGAAGGAGTCTCAAGGGTTGTATCATTTGATGGGGACCACAATCAGCCCGAGCTCGATTGAAGATAGTGGAAGTGACACTTCATCTGGCGTGAAGAAGCGTGTTCGATTTGATGATGAAGTTTTCAACACCTCCAAGGAGAGTGCAGGTATAACATCTATCCCAAATTGGTCGTGAGGGAGAGATTTGTGGGGGCCACTCCCAATACGGGGTGACATTTTTCAGTGGAGGAAGAGTTGTTGTCGGCTTCATTTTCTTTAGGCGGCAACCAACCACAGTGGTTGCAGCAGCATTCCTTGGTTGGCAACCAACTCGATCGACATCAGCTTTTGTGGACTGCACCAGGCGGCGAGAGGTATTCTTTGGGGTTGATGAACCACCTCAACCACTAGAGAAACTCATGGTTTCCTTCTCTATTTAAACGAGATTTGAATCCCATAAACTGTGTGGTTGTAATGGGTGGTGAAATCTGTGTGATCCTTCGTGATTATCCGGAGAGAGTGAAATAGAAAAGCAGCCCGTTTTTCCTGTGGGTGTAGGCATACTGTCGAACCATGTTAAAAAGTAGTGTTTATCCATTTTGATTCTATTTTGTGTGTTTTGCGGTTTCACGCACCTCTGCTGCGCCCCAACATGGCTAACAAAGAGTAATTTCTCAACATTAAAAAAGCGTTGATAAATAAGTCATTTCTCACTTTTTTTTATGAATATAAGAAAAACTTTTTTGTATGGTTTTTTAAATCTAAAAAAAAAAGTTCCAACAAACTCCAATAACCATTTTTAGTGATATAGTAGCCACAAAAACAAAACATATCAGAATTATATCATTATCAATATAAAAAATATCAGAATTGACACGATACATATCATTGAGTGGGTCCTTGAACCACTTTATCTTTTGATAATTACAAAAATTTCTTTGTTTTATTTCTTTTAAATATTAATATTTTGAATTGTCTATTGTTTAAAGTATGCTTATTCTTGATCATATCATTTTATTCATTGCTTAATTTAACTTTAGATTTCATTTTTTGATGGTTTAAAACATGTTTACAAGTTTAATTTTGAGTTCATATGCTAAATAATTCATTTGAGACCTTAAAATATCATTTATATATGCACTTTAATGTTTCCTTAAAACAAAAGTATTGTTTACCACATAGTCATTTCGTAAACCACATAGCCAAATGACTATTATAACACCCTTGTTCTTTTTATTACATTCATACATGATTTAATGACATAAATTTACACTTAATACAACCTGAAAGATAAAAAAAGTCTAGTGTCTTGGGAAATCAAGGACATTACATAACAACTTATGTCACACCCCGACCTAGTTGATGCACGACTTGCGCGCGAGTTATAAAACTATACGGAAAACACGCAACTTAACCCTGTATGTGGTCAGTGCTGGGTGGCGCGATTCGAGCGTGGTTCGCTCAACCGCGCACTCAGCGACACACGAGTTGGGTAACTGACCGATGTTTAAAATAAATAAAATTTTATGTAAATAAAATAAGGTTAATATTTATACCATAATAGTAATATTATTATTGAAAGATGATAACATTATTATTATTAATTTTTTTAATAAAACTAATGTTATTAAGGATATTATTATTAAATAATTTTTAATAATATTATTTTTTTAAAACGAAATGAATAAGTGTTGCTATTAATATTATCATTATATTATTATTAAGGTTGTTAAATTATTATTATTATTTCTATTATTATTGTTATTTGATTATTATTATTATTAATGTAATAATTTTATTATTATTATAAAAAAAAAGAAAAAAAAGAAGAGGGGCCACCCTGGGGGGCGTCACCCCTTCCCTTGCTCCTGCGCGAGGTGCACCTAGTGCACCCCCCCACTTTTGCGATCCGCCGCCCCGCCCCTCCCTGGCTTTATCTTCTCGCGCAACCTACCCCCTCGCTAACCTCCGACCTCTGCCTCTCTCCCTTGCCGCTCCTGGCCTCGCCCTCGCCCCCTCCACCTCTCGCCCTCACGCCGCCCCTCGCTTCTCTTCCTCACCATCACACTCCAATGGACTCCCGACCACCACCCTTGACCCCAACGCCAGCCTCTGCCCCTCACCCTCCTTCCACACCTCCGGCCAGCCTGGCTCTCTCCCCCACTCCAGCCAGACCTCCCCTCCCAGCCTCTTTTTTCTTCTCCAGCGAACCCGACCCCGACGACCACTACTCTGCCCCGTCCGACAACCCTCCATTTTGGTAGATTATTTCCCTCAATTTGGGTTTTTTCTTTAATTTATTGAAACCCTAATGACACAATTGTGTTTCATGTACTTTTCTTACTGTTTAGCATGTGTGGTTGGTCCGAGAGAGATTGTTCTTCCTTCCGTCGGAGTTTTGTCGCGTTCGCGCTTGATTTGAGGTAGGCGTTTTCATCTCATTCCATTCTGAAGCAAATAATTGGTGCTTGTGTTACTTCAATTATCATTTTTACTTGATTCACAACTTTAAAATATATATAATTAGTCTATGATGGTGTTTATAATTTTTTAGAATTTGTTAAAAAATAGATATTGTGGTGGTTTGACATGAATATGGGGTGAAAATGAGTTTTACAAATGAAATGGTTATTATTTGTATGTGTCTCGTTGTGGTGTTTTTTGAAAGTATTTTTATGGTTATACAAAGGGTGGGAATTGTGTTTTCAATGAAAATTGAGGTGAGAATGTGTTAAAGAATGGATTTTCAATGAGAAATGAATTGTTTTGAGATATTGGATTTTATTGTGCACCTCTAAACGTGTCATGTGAAGTGTGTAAATGATGAGAAACATGTTTAAAAAAAATAACTTGCTTGTGTGTTGATTTGGAAGGGGTTGGCCTATAAAAAAATTGTTGAACTTATTATGTTCTTTTCTGATAATGTGCCAATTGAGTTTCATGAGTAACATAAGTGGTGCGAAAAGTGTGTTCAAGTGGTTTTGGTGTGTGTAAAATGGAAATGGGTTGTTTTGTAGAAAATTGTGGTTTTCTTGAAATGGTTGGGTATGGGTAATTTATGCAATTTGTTTGAGCTGTTTATGGAATTGTTTATAAACTGTTTGATTGGCTTATAAAACTACTAGTAAACTTGTTGGGTTGTTTATGTAATTGTTTATAAATTGTTTGGTCTATTTGTATAATTGTTGATAAATTATTTAGTAAGTTTTACTAGTTGCTTGTTTTTCAAAAAAGGGGAAATTTGGAATATTCTTGGAAAATGTATTTTGGTTTGGTCCTTTGTGTGGCTTTTATGAAAGGGTTGAAATGTACTCTCAAAGGGTGTTCCTGTTTGGCCTTTAGTGTGTGTTTCGATGAATTTTATGCTCAAGTGGTCGTTTGGCCATTTCGTAAGACTGTGTGTTTTCCTTTAAGAGTTTGAAAGGTTTTACTAAAAACATAATGGAGACTTTGGACTTAAAGGCTCATTTGGCTCTTCCAACTTATGGGTGATGCTGTGTTAACTTTTAGAATGGTTTGTGTTTGGAAATTATGTGTGCCTGGTCGGAGTTTTAATTTTTTTAAGAAAATGGTTTCAACATGGAGATGATGTGATGGATCGGTTGGCACTTTGTATGTTTGAAATGTATGCATTTATATATATATATATATATATATAAGTATACGGGGCACCACTATCTAGGGTAACCCTTTATGGGTGAATGCATATGAAGTGTCTGTGTTTTGGATAGGCAAGTGCGGTGATGACTTGTGAGTTGAGTCACACATGTGAGGGCCTCCTACTTACACAGTATTACTACCACTATGGGTTCATGGGTATCTTTTAGATGATCAAGTGATGGTTGCTGATAAACCCCTATTAGATGGGTTGATACCCCCTGGATTGGTTGTTAGACCAGGTGGGCTTTGCCACTGGATTTGGCCAGTTTTAGGGCGGCCAGTTGGTTATAGACTTAGAAGCGTCACCATACGTCGATAGGTGATTCCGAACCGAGTACGTCCAGGGGTCTTCTAGGGATGTTTAAGATCACCCATGGTTACTTAATTATTTACATTGCTTGTTTACTTTTCGTTGCACTAGTTTATTTCTAGTTTTCATTATTTACTTGTTTTATTTTAGCATAGCTTTGGTATCACTTGTTTTGGTTTTTGTTTTCAAATGGAAGTTGGTTTTGGAGAAATGATTCATTCTTGTGTTGGAATTTAAAATGGAGAAATGATTTTTTTTGTTAAAATGTGAAAATCCCTATTTTTATATTTGTATTTCAAACTAGCATTAATGGATTGTTCTGTGGAAGAAAAGGTATGAATTCTATAGTGTTTTCCTACTGAGCATTTCAGTGATCACCCCTACATTATATTTTCAGTTTCAGGTTTCTTTAGTGCTGGATCTCTCTCAGAGCGAACTTGGTTATGAGTGGGTGGTGAACTAGAAGGTCACATGGAGGTATGTGCAACTTATTTTATTTCCGCTGCTAGTTTTTATTTCTGTCGTCAGTCTTTATTTGTTTATTTATCTTTTGTTCATCGAAAATATTGTTCCCAACGGTTAAACTTTGATGCCTGACACTAGTTTCCAGCCTGTGGGGATCGGGAATGCCCCTGGGGACATGTCGCAAACTAGCTCGGGTGACCGGTTCAGGGTCAACCTGGGCTGGTTTGTGAAAAAATGGTATCAGAGCAGACCCTTGTTATTTGGGGTGTCTGGTAGATAGAGATTAGGACTGTCGGGACTCAGGAGGTAGGTAAGGGAATGTCATCATGAACCCTTGCTCGTTCCGAACATCGAGTCACCGGGGTAGTCCGAGAATTGAGTCCTTGTCTTGTTCTGGTTTGTTTTAGATTGAGGGATGACAATAGAGGCAAGCCAATATTACGTCATGATTTCACATGGAGTAGTAACCCATTGTGAGTCTGAGTACACGGTTTAAGTATCTCAAAGTTGTTGAGTCTTACTTGGGGCATGGCCCACTACCACGTCGCCAGGTTAAGCATGACTACTAGTCCCTCACTCTGGTAGTTTGATCCAAGTTGAGTGTCATCTTGGTTCTGGTTGGTGTAAGTGTGATTTTGAAAATGAAAAAAAGTTTTTTAAAAATGAGAATGATTTTTTTAAATGGCATTAAATTTGTGAAATGGGTTTTAAAACTGAAATCTCTTGGCCTAAATATCTGGTGTTTACTTGGAATTGGTAGAGAATTTTTTTGGGTGAAACCTCAGGTACTCTTTATGAACGTTTGAACATGTGATGAGATGCATGGAAAGTGCATGTTGGTGTGCATGGATGAAAGTAGATGAAGACATGTGCAATGGTTAACATGATTAATTGGGTGAGTACTTGGAATTAAAGGCTTGAACTTGTTTTTCTAGAGTGATTTTAAAAGGGGAAATTATTTTGGAAATTGAATTTGGTTTGAGAAGTGGGTTTGGTATTTGGAAAGTGGCCTTGAACGAAGGTGATTTTGAAATCTAAAATGAAAAGGAGATTTTGAAAAGGGAATTTTGGGTTGTTTTTGTATTTTTTAGTTTTTGAGTTGTTCATTTTGGATCAAGATGTTACTTTTAATTATACTTTTATTTGATATTGGTTTTGGCTTTGTGTTTTATATGTTGTTCAGAAAATGCTGCCCAGAAAGGTCGCCAAGGTTTTTGATAAGTCATGCCAAGTTTTTGATTCTTCTCAAACGTTGCCTGTCCATCATGGTGATTGAGGTCCATTCGAGGTAGCAGAGTGGCTTGAAGAGGTCGAGCACATCTTCAGGGTTTTGGGAACTCCCGAAGATGTCAAATTGCATGCCGTTTTGGGTCTGTTTGAAGTTCGAGCTCTGGACGAATGAGAGTTGTTCACCCCGCCATCAATGCAAGTTGGGATGATGTGAGATGTATTTAAATCCATCTTCGTCTGATGGTTTATACCTGAAGAGGTGAAGAAGAAGAAAAGGGAAGGTCTCATTCATATTCAACAAGTCCAACAAACGGTGAAAGCATATGTTGACCATTTCAAGGAACTTGGGTCCTTTTCTCCAGAGGTAGCATCATAGGATTTGATGAAGAATTCTCTCTTAATTTGGGGTCTTTATCCAAAGATCAAGGAGTGGGTCCTCCCTTATAAGGACCATCGTTTCGAGAATCTAGTGGATGAGACATTCCTAGCTGAGTTGGTCTCCAGAGCGCAGATGGTTGGAAATCCAGCGTATCCAGTTACTTGTGAAGGTTCCCCATCTGGCAAGCAGGGTGTGCCAGAGGGACCTGTTTCTAAAGAGTCATGTGCAGTGGTTCTGGATTCTGATTCATTGGACCATTTAATGGTGTTCCATTAGTGTGGATGTTTACGGCACACAAATCCATCATGTCGCATCCCTATGAAGACGTGTTATCATTGTGGGTGTCTGAGTTATCTAGAGAAGTTGTGTAGGAAGTATTTCCTAAAGAAGACACTATGATCGGTGGATTCTAGTTCCTGACTATGAGGTAGGAGATTATTCAGCCATTAGATCCCCAACCATAGGTCCTGGGGTGGATCTCACGCACAGTCAGGAGTTGCTGGGGTTGTGAAACCTCGGTTCGGGTTTTGTGTTCTGTATTGGTGGTGGAACATTTGAAGTCTTTTTATTCTTGCTTTTATGCTATTAAAGTTTTGACGCTGTTGTAGGTTCATTGTTTCATTGTGAAGTTATGATGGATATGTTCTATTGTAATCCAAACAGTTTCATTTGTCTGATTATGGTTTTACGAATCGTGTGTTTTTCTTAAAAGTGTGCTTGACCCTTGTATGGGTTGATCTTAGTTTAGTTGTGTTCATTTGGAGATATAAGTGCCTTTGGAAGAATTGATGTTTGTGGTTATGCTCAGGTTCACTGCTTGAGGCAAGTTATGCTTAGAGGTTTTTCTCTAGTGTTGGTGGTTTTTGGTCTTGGTCAAGAGTTCCAAGTTTCAGCAGAGGCGTTGGTTCGCTCGTACTATATATGTTAGTTTGGATCGATTGGGAGTTCTCGCGTTGGCCCCCCTTCCTAGGGTGGTATGTTCGAGTGTTAAATTTCTGCACTAGTTGAGTTCTTTTGGTGGGGAGAACCTTCTCATGTTCTATTATTCTCTCGTGTTGTGGTTTCTTTCATTTTCAATCAGGCATGAATTCTTATTTTGTCTATCGTTCAACTTGGTGACTTTCTGAAGTTAGAAGGTGTCTATGGTGGAGAGAATTGTCAAACTCCGACCTAGTTGATGCACGACTTGCATGCAAGTTATAAAACTGTGTGACAAGCATGAAGCTTAACCCTGCATGCGGTCAGTGCTGGGAGGCACGGTTTGAGTGTGGTTTTCTCAACCGCGCGCTCGATGGCATGCAAGTCATGCAATTGACTGACATTTAAAATAAATATTTTTTTTGTAAATAAAATACGGTTAATATTTATACCATAATAGTAATATTATTATTGAAAGATGATAACATTATTATTATTAAATTTGTTAATAAAACTAATGTTATTAAATTTGTTATTAATGATATTATTATTAAATAATTTTTAAAATTATTAATTTTTTTAAAATGAAATGAATAAAAGTGTTATTATTAATATTATCAGTATATTATTATTAAGGTTGTCAAATTATTATTATTATTTCTATTATTATTTCTATTTGATTACTATTATTATTATTAATATAATAATTTTATTGTTATTAAAAAAAAGAAGAGGGGCAACCATAGGGGGCATCACCCCCTTCCCCTGCTCCTACGCGAGGCGCACCCAACGCACCCCCCTCTTTCATGATCTGCCGCCCCGGTCCTCCCTGACTTTCTCCTCTCACGTAGCCCACCCCTCACCAACCTCTAGTCTCCGCCTCTCACCCTTGCTGCTCTCAGCCTTGCCCTCTCCCCCTCTGCCTCTCACCCTCACACCACCCCCTTGTTTCCCTTCCTCGCTTGTGCGCTTCGATGGGCTCCTAACCACCGCCCTTGACCCCAGCACCAGCCTACACCCCTCTTCCTCCTTCCGTACCTCCAGCCAACCGGCCTCCCTCTCCTACTCCAGTCGAACTTCCCCTCTCGACCTCATTTTTCTTCTCCGGTGAACCCGACCCCAATGACTGCTGCTCCACCCCATCCGACAACCCTCCATTTAGTAGATTTTCTTCCTCAATTTGGGGGTTTTCTTTAATTTATTGAAACCCTAATTCCACAATTGTGTTTCATGTTCTTTTCTCATTGTTTAGCGTGTGTTCTTGGTCAGCGAGGGATTGTTCTTCCTTCCGTTGGAGTTTTGTTGCATCCACGCTTGATTTGAGGTAGACGTTTTCATCTCATCCCATTTCGAAGCAATTAATTGGTGCTTGTGTTACTTCAATTATCATTTTTACTTGATTCATAGCGTTATAATATATCTAATTAGTCTATGATGGTGTTTATAAATGTTTATAATTTGTTAAAAAATATATCTTGTGGTGGTTTGACATGCCTATGGGGTGAAAATCAGTTTTCCAAATGTAATGGTTATTATTTGTATGCGTCTCGTTGTGGTGTTTTTTAAAGTATTTTTATAGTTATGAAAAGGGTTGGAATTGTGTTTTCAGTAACACTTGAGATGCGAATGTGTTAAAGAATGTTTTTTCAATGAGAAATAAATTGTTTTGAGATATTGGATTTTGTTGTGCACCTCTAAATGTGTCGTGTGAAGTGTGTGAATGATGAGAAACATGTTTTTAAAAAAAGAACTTGCTTTTGTGTTGATTTGGAAGGGGTTGGCCCATGAAAAAATTGTTGAACTTATTATGTGCTTTTCTGATAACGTGTCAATTGAGTTTCATGAGTTACATAAGTGGTGCAAAAAGTGTTTTCAAGTGGTTTTGGTGTGTGTAAAATGGAAATGGGTTGTTTTGTGGAAAATAGTGGTTTTATTGAAATGGTTGGGTATGAGTAATTTGAGAAATTTGTTTGAGATGTTTATGGAATTTTTTATAAACTGTTTGATTGGATTATAAAATTTCTAGTAAACTGGATGGGTTGTTTATGTAATTGTTTATAAATTGTTAGATCTGTTTGTATAATTGTTCACTACAACAAAACCGGCTATTAGCGGTGGTTTAAACTGTCGCTATATGGTTTGGCGGCGGTTTACAGAAACCGTCGCTAAACTGGGCGTCAGCAATCTATTAGCGGCGTTTTTTTCCATTTCGCGGCGGTTTAAGGGAAGCGTCATAGATGTCTCATTTCACGGCGGTTTTTGTGACTTTAGAGGCGGTTTGACGGGTGCCAGATATTTTTTTATTCACGGCGGTTTTATCCGCCATGATATTCAAGTGTTTTATGTGTCACTATCGCGGTGGTGAAAACCACCGCTAAATATAAACCGATTACATTTCGCGGTGGTTTTAACCGCCGCTAATGTTTTACCAGTAAATCATTAGCGGTGGTTATAACCGCCGCAAAATGCTGACCAGTAAAGCATTAGCGGCGGTTAAAACTGCCACAAAATTCTGACCAGAAAAAAATTTGCAGTTTTGCTTCTACTGCCCTGAAAAACAAATCAAACCAGAAAATGGAACAGGAGACATCATACAAACAAATAAAATGTTATTTATAACTTGGTATCCCCAACATGATGAAACAGGAGACATCATACAAACAATTGACCATAATTCTATAATGATAATAATCAATAATGGATCTATAGGGAAGCATGAAATCCATTCCAATAATTACATAATACAGTTACATGATGGGAACGAATGAATTCTATATAAAAAAAAATTTTCCTATCCGATGGGGAAAATAATTCCATCGGTGAACAATCATTGATCGAATAACCAATGAGGTTTACAGATTCTTAATGACACATAAAAACACTATATCAAGGACCAGAATCTCTAGAAATGTATCAAATATAATATTGTATGATGCACTTGTGTAAAATAATGTAGAATCTATAGTAGAGGTTACTAGATTAGTACATCAAACAATAGATGAATTTGAATTATGCTCCCTATCATATGTTAAACGTCATTTAGTTTTCCCATACCATGACTCTATGCTACAACCTAACTATTCTGAGTGGGATCACATTTCATGCACATTAATTCCCGAGTCTAGTATCAACTATATCGACTACCACCTTGGCCTCATCAGTATGTGGTATTATAGCTACATCCCTACTAAAAATTAAGAGGACCCACATAATAATGTGGAATATGTAAAGATCTTATCCCCCTAGGAGGAACTGGTGGAAAAGTTTTGAAGATGTGCAAGATATGACCCAAAATCCTATAACCTCTGTATTCAACTAGATACACCGTACGTTGGGCCTTGTTGGCGTAATAAGGGCCTTGTTTATATCTCAGTAATTGTAAGGGCCTTGTTGATATCTCAGTAATTGTAAATACTTTTGTTTTTAGGTGATGAAGATTGGACCATATAATTAGGTATATTTCATGCACAAAATATTCCAACAAAACCTATGGAATGTTATATTGTGGAGTGGATAATGGCTATAACATGACTAGTATATTGTCTTTAGAAAAATGGTTCTTTATATTTTTCAAGAGACTCCTCAACCTGGTCTGACCAAAGTGGTTGTTTCCCCACTTCTTTATTGTAAACAATGGGATTAGAAGTGTTTTAACCTATTATATTGGAAGGAAAGTGGTCCAAGTGTGGTTTGGATAATTACCATTCTCTTGGGTGGTCCTCCTATTGAGAAAGGATGTTAGTTGACAATATTGAGGAATCAGGCATGACTAACCTCATTTTCCCAAGTGAATTGTGATAGGAGGTCTTTCTCATTGTCAATCCAACAAGGGGAGGACCTCCTTGATGAAGTAAACTATCAATGTATAGAGGACCTTCATAATGATTTTCATCATGGGGATTACTACAATAACAACTTGAATTCAACACATAAGGAGAATTCCTGCAATGTGTACCCTGGAGAAGAACTTTTGGGTGGATGATATTAAGGGAAATAAATCCTTGTTTTTTGATCATCCATACATTTATAGAATATTTTCAGTGCTGATCAGGATATTGAATCTCATAATCAATCATATTCTAAGAATTAAGGGATCCTTCATGGAAGGGTGCATGGGGAGGACCTTCATAGCTATTGACAACATAGTAGATAAGAGGACCTTCACAAATGAAACTACTATTTTTGTAATTTGGTAACAAAGGAGTAGGATCCTAATCATCCATAGATAAACATATGAGGGTTCAAGAAAACTAATATGAAGTAGATCAAGATCATATACCAGATATTCATTTTCCAATCACCTTTGGTGTTGCTTCTTTTTGGATGCTCTCTTGTGGGTGATAGAGGTTGCTTTCTATAAATATCATCTTACATATACTTAATCTTGTTTGATTATCTCTCATGTCACTATGATAATTTTATGATAGGTCTATGGAATTTCGGTTGGGATATGTTCATACCCTATAGTTCCCACTGGGGTAGACCGATGACCTTTAGTTGGAACGAGGGTATGGTCCCGATCTGGTTGTCCATATAAAATGGGATTTGGCCCATGACCCTCTTGAATGGGAGAAAAGATGTGTATCTTCTCTAAATCTCCTCATATTGTGTTAATGAGTCACCCAAATTATGGTAGAATAGTTGTGTGTCTTCACTTTAACCATTTTTAGAATATTCTAGGTGACTTCAGTGACCAGAACATGCATATTTTCTTATTCTATTGTTGGAGAATGTGTATGGGCTTGATATTTTCCTCCATTTCATATAGGTATATACCGATGTTAATCAGGTCAGTGGGAAAGGATATGGGTATTCCCTATATTTTTTACCAAAAATATTCTTGGTGATTTCTTTGAATAATACCAGATTATACCGACAAGCTTAGTAAATGTGGGAAAATGTGTCCTCTTGCTCATAGTTTGCCACCATATTTAGTTAGTGGGATTATTTGGAGGGTATAGATGTAGTTCCATGTTCTTGGTTGATTGTTCACTACCCTTAGTGGGTTTTCTTGACTACCTAGGTTTGGGAGACTTAGGCCAAACTCTCGAGGTAAACACACACATCATATATAGGGTTTATTTCTTTGCAGCATTGGTGATGGTGAATGCTAGAAGGAGCCCTTGGAAGGGTCCCTTATGCTATCTAGATGAGTCCATAAGTGACCTCTTGATCAACCTCTCTAGATAAGGGAGGAAAATG